>JANCMC010042188.1:687520-705553 GCA_024363005.1 Charaxes varanes | reverse complement strand
AGTTCAAAGCTGGAGCAACTCAACTCCAAGGAGTTTTATCTTTAACGTAGACTGTATTATACTCCATACGAATAAGCGAGTTTTTTACATACTAACACAGCTATACTATAAATTTTCTAAATAAGAAACCTATCAAATTGGTTACGTTATATGTATTTATAATTACGAGAGCTCTAGGTCCAGAAATTCCAGACCTAATCGCATTGGACGGGGAATGCGCGGTGGGGTAGTGGGGGGCGAGGGGGAGTGGAAGGAAGTGATGACGTCACGGTGAGATCAGCGCCGTCTGGACTGCATCGCGCGTGTGATAAAACCACTTTTCTTTTGTACAGAAACAAATTATGCCCACAGTTACTATTTTTATTTACATACGGTTACTGCACACGCCCGTGTAATAATTCAAATTCAATTACATGAATTTGCGGATAGATGTAAACTACAGATCGCCTCTTAGTCGAATTTCGGCCAGAAATCTTTTGAATTGCGTACCATATTATACCTATTGAAAGCTATGTACACATTTTTATACGTATTACAACGAAATTTGGCAAATTAATCATATTGAATATCATAATGAATAAAATACATTGTTATTTTGTGATAGTTGTAATATCTACGCTTAAGACCATTTTGTATTATAATGTATACATGTGTGTGTAAATCGTTTGGCATTGGTGTGCGTGTGGTTTTATTTTTAAAATTTATTAATATATTTATAATGCATATTATAAAAATATTACCATTCGCACGCTCCTCTGTATAAAATATAATTTTGCCAAATTTCGTACTCCTCCTTCAGCGCAATTTTCGTGAAATGGTACCGAATATTTTCGCTTCGTGTTTTAATTAATATATTAGGTTAGGTTAGGTACTTTTTTTTTCTGGGGATCAGGATTTAGTCTTGGTACATTTATGAGAAGTATGGAAAATTAACATGACACTAGTAATGACGGGGCTCTATGGTCTCCTTTATAGAGTAACTTCATAGAATAATACGCTTAAATCATTGTTATTTTAAGCTAACGCTTTATAATATACGAATAACATCTTTAGTCCTTAGATATTAAAAAAAGTATTGATACATTATTAAAAAAGAAATAACTGAAGTGGAACCAATAACTCTTGAATTACTCATAAGTATTTCGCGCCGAGCCTTAAAACAACTTTAAAATTATACTTACAGCCATATGCTTCAACAAGGCTTCGACTAAAGGCTGAATACACTTTAACAAGTACAGTAGCGAGTTGAGTAAACGGTCAAGTACTATTGAGTATTGTTACAATATTGCTTGTTCCGATTAACAAACAAAACTAACGACTAATCTCTGCGTAAGTCAACTTGATACTGCTATAGCCATATACGAAATGACATTTAAAGATTCAATGTGCTATTAGCCAACGACGTAATCTTTGGCTTTTAGGGGGACAATGTCGTTTATAAAAGTACCTAATGAAATAACAATCGATTACAATTTACTATTATATTTTCAACCGTGGTCGATATTAATTTTGGTGGTGGTAGCTAAATCAGTAGTCGATGGCTTAAAAGTAGTAATAGGTTAAGTAGCGCTTGACACGGCCGGGTGATAGATCGGTGACCAATTTTAACACTGGTTTTCAAATATCCGACCTCCTCCGTGTTTCAAGCTGTGGGGCCCAATTAATGTTACAGAGTGATATTTGTAGTGAGATTTTATTTTTTATATAACAAGGGGCAAACGAGCAGGCGGTTCACCTAAGTGACTACCGACGCCCATGGACAACTGCAACACGCACAATTTCTCTGTGGAATCAGTTGCCAGCTTCGGTATTTCCGAACGGATACGACTTAGGGACCTTCAAGAAAAGGGCATACTCATTTCTCAAAGGCCGGCAACGCATGTGCGGTCCCTCTGGTGTTGCAGTTGTCCATGGGCGTCGGTAGTCACTTAGGTGAATGCTGGCTGCTCGTTTGCCCCTTGTTATATATTTTTTAAAAATCCAGGGCTCCACCCATACGCATGTAAAAAAGTCATTCAAATTGGTCCAGACGCTTAGGAGGAGTTCTGTGACATACACACGTACAGTAGAAATTTATATATAAAGATGTTGAAAACGGGAAGTCAAATGACCGCTGGTAGAAAATGTCCTCATAAAATTATTGTTTTTGCTTTGTAAATTAAATTATTCAAGGGTGTTTTTTTATTAATTAGTAGCCGTGCCCCGCGAATTCGTCCGCATGATTTCAGCGATTATGTAAAATTTTGAGGGTTTACTATATTATTTTTCTGAAACTGAAATAACCTATATTAGTCCGTGCAACGTTGGCTACCTGCCAGTGAAAGTCCCGTCGAAATCTGTGCAGCCGTTTCGGAGATTACCTCGAACAAACAGACCGACAGACAGACAAAAATGTTTAAATTTGTCTTTTTCTTATCAAATATATACGAAATTGGAAAAAGAATTACATTTTGACGTTTATAAATAGACGCTTCGATTTAATTTTCGATTAAATATACCTCAGAAAAGGATATTCCGAATATGTTAGCTAAGAGTTTAAATGAGTTACTTTGCAAAATTCCTCCTAGTCCATAACAAAGATGTTTTACCCATCAGAGCATTCAAATTAAATTCTTGCGTCTCTTATAGGCTCTCTCTTACTCTGACCTAATTCTTTAATCATTACCTCACTTACGTAATACCTGTTAATTTATTTACTTTATACTCATCTATTATTTAACAAATGGGAATGGAAATTTTACTTGCTTCATCACTCGTTCATTCACTATCATCATTCGTTCAATAAAGTATCACACCTACAGAATATGAGTGACGCAATCCGAAATTATCGTATTTATAAATCCAAAAAATATATAATCTGAGCATTGGTTAACGCTATTTTGCTTTTTTAATTATTTTTGGGCATTGACTCGGCATTCTTAACCGATAGTTCAATACAAAATTAGTCTGTTATTTATGTTTTTTTCGTCCTCTTTGTTGTATGACTTGCTTTTGTGCATCTGCACAATTTCGCCAATGTCATTATTTATGATTAACTGAAAGCGTTTTTGCCTTTCTATTTATAAAAGTCTATAAAAAAACAATTGTCATTGTAATTCTGAAGGTAGTTGAAAAATTATGACACCACCTAATGTTTTCTGGTTATATAAAGAACTTGCGTTTATATTGTCTGTTTTTAATGAAGACATTAATAAATAAAAGCTTATGTAAATCCACTTTTATATGTATATCTATATACTTCAGTCAGATATTATTAAGTATCGAAAATATGTCTTTGTTAAAATAGTGCACGAACCCAATAAATCAATACAGATAAATTATGAATAAATCTGGCAGAAGTTCTTAAAGACATATAATTTCGTCTCCGAAGAAGTATGATATATATAGTCTGTAAATAATTCATTCATATTTTATTAAAAACAGAAAATAAGGGTTCGTCATATTTGTACAAATAACGATTGAAGATGAATCAAGAATATAGATTTACCTAGAATAATTGAAGATATTATTCATTTTTAACGCTGTAAAATCTGTGTTAAATGATTAATTCCAAAACCGGGTCGTATCTGGAACATCTCGTGATTTCTCATTGACCTATGAGTGTGACATCAATGAACAAAATTCCAAGCATGCGTATGGCGCAGCGCAATCGGTAGGCGTAGAAGATCACAAATACTATGCATTTGTAAGTTTCCGTAGATGGTGTTTAGTACAGACCTGTCATTAGACTTAGAATGACTTGTTTGATGACTGGAGAAACGAAGACGAAGGTCTTTACAATGAAATCACAGGAAATACAAAAATGTCGCTACTTACACAGCTACAAGAAAGAATTACAGACAAAGACTATGGGTATCTTATGGGTTGAATTGCAGTCTATTACGAAATATAGATATGTATATTTCTGACTGAAAAAAAAGGGATTGTTGAAGGAATCAACTGACCTGATTTTCCTGGTTGAGCAGTTTGAGTTGGTCATTTATAAGGCTGTACTTTGCGCTCTCCTCTTTCCTTAACGCCCGCTCCTTCTTCAGCTCTGGGCTCCAGAATGTCTTTATACTGTGCATGCTGGAGCCCAGTTTCTGATTCGTCAGTTCCAGCTCCTTTTTGAGGTTGCCCAGCTCCCTTTGGAGGTCGGAGTTCTGGGACTGGAGCTCGCCGAGGAAGAGAGGGGGCGGCTCGCGACGGTAGTAGTCATCCTCGGGGGGCGGCGGCGGCGCGTAGGAGCGGTCGTAGTCGCGCTCCAGGGACTGGTAGCGAAGGGGCCGCGGGCGGGCTCGGTGGCGTGGCGAGACGACTTGGACGCCTTTTCGGGAAATAAATGGATTCTAATGGGTCAGGATAGGAAGGTGTGTTTCGAATAGGAATAGGCCTTTGCCCAGCAGTGGGACAGTATAAGCTAATTTTAAAAAAAAGAATATAATAACATTGGACCTTATTGCTTCATACTATACTTAGCTATGTTTCTTTTTATCACACAGAATACTCGAGGATATGCGGCAAAGAAGTGGCGGTGTTCTCGGATTCGGAGGGAAAGTTGCTTCAGAGTGGACACAGGGGTAGCCAGGCGAGTCTTCTCTCCACCTCTGGTAGGATTTAATGAATATTAGTACCTAAGTAGTTGTTACCCGCGATTTTGTATATGTAAAACTTAGTGCTGTTTATAAATCAAAGACTACTGAACTTTATAAATCGTATATAACGAGAGAATGTAAAACTAAGAAAACACAAATTATAAAGCCTAAGGTATAGAACGGATTGGACGGTCGCGGGGGGTAAAACAAAAGTGAAACAAAACAAAGGCAGTTCTATGCAAATTCATTTTGTAATTCTTTTTATTACTATTACTGGAATTGTGAAATTTATATCCGTTGATTAGGTCTAATCGACCACTGTACTCGAACGCCGGAAACGGTGGAATATGTAAAATTAGCATACTTTCTTAAATAAACTGTATCTTATATTAAAATTAGGTGAATAAAAGTGAGTTTGAATGACTCTGCATTAGTTTTTACTATTATTTTTTTAATAAAAAAAATGTGCTCTAGTTCTGACTGCGAGCGAGATGACGTCATCCACGTGTAGCCGTCAATCTGAGGAAGAGGCTCCCGTGACCGAAAGTGTCGCTAGTGCTGCGGTCAGTAACAACGTCAATGAATACAGGTAATTATTTGAGAATGGCACTTTGAATTACCGATAGAAACATGTTTCGTTCTATATCAAATCAAATCGAAAGATATTTTCTTCAAGTAGACTTTTACAAGAATTTTTCCGACGTCCTTAGTGCGAAATCGGATTTGGTGCCACTATATGAAATTATACTCAAATGTTCTATTCAAATAAAACTTTTAGAAGCTCTTTAGAATTGTCAAATATTTAAAAAGCTACCGCTGATTCGGAAAAGTTTAGCCACGAGGAGAATCAGCACGAAACACGCTGGCCACTCTTATAAATAATTCTTACAAAAAATTACTTTAAGCATACATTACCATGTTAACTATAAAGTACAAAACTGTTCCCACTCAACTCCAAACAATTTTATCTTTCAAATTCTAGTTCAATTCGAATTTGTTTTTATAGTATTTTTTTTTTTTAAAAGAGTGGCTCACGACATTCTTGCTGACCCTTCTCGTGGCTCGACTTTTACGAATCAGCGGTAGCTTTTAAAATATTTGACGATTCAAAAGAGCCTGTTAATGTCTGCTTGAATGAAACATCATTCGATTTAGAGTTACTGTTATATATACTATTATACTTTTATCATACCTCAGTGAAGTCTCCGAAATACCTGAGGAGCGTCTCAGCCTCGCCAGTTTCCTGATATCGCGCGCGTGCAACAACAGCGTGGTGGCCAATTACCTGTACTGGTACCTGCTCATCGAGTGCGAGGACCCCGACACCCACCGCGACCTCGCCGCCCGCGCCATGTACCTCGCCGTCATGAGGACCTTCTCCCACCAGCTCGCCAGAGGTAAAAAAAAAAAATATTTCTATACATGAGCATATCGGGAGTGACTGAGAAAAAAATTATTTATTACTAAACTTAAATGAAAGAAATGAATCCAATTGGGTCAGGAATGGAAGGTGTGGTTGGAAAAAAGGGAGGCCTTTGCCTAGCAGTGGGACAGTATAGGCTAATTAAAAAAAAAAAACTTAAATCTATGTTAACAGGTTTAACTTAACTCGGTAGTTAAGTTAACTAAGACAACTAACAATTAAACATGAACGAAAAAAATGAACTTCAATTTTTAACACTAAATATTCAGACTGACCTAAAATATACGGAATAACTTTTATGAACTCGCTTAAGAAACATTGGATATATATATCTTTACTATATATTATATCAGTGTTTTGTTGTAAATTAGAAAAAAATAAGCCATTACAGCTTTCTGCCAAAATATACAGTTTGCCATTGAAACAAGAATATATGTAGAGTGTTGCTTGTGTCGCAGGCAACTCTGAGAAAAAATAAGCCATTACAGCCTACTGCCAAAATATACAGTGTGCCACTGAAACAAGAATATATGTAGAGTGTTGCTCGTGTCGCAGGCAACTCTGAGAAAAAATAAGCCATTACAGCTTACTGCCAAAATACACAGTTTGCCATTGAAACAAGACTTAATGTAGAGTGTTGCTCGTGTCGCAGGCAACTCTGAGAAAAAATAAGCCATTACAACTTACTGCCAAAGTATACAGTTTGCCATTGAATCAAGACTTAATGTAGAGTGTTGTTCGTGTCGCAGGCAACTCTGAGCACCAGCGCACGCGCTCGTTCCTGGCGCGCCAGCAGGTGTTAGCGTCTTTCATCTAAAATAGAATTTTAGATGAAAAATATTTTTTCTCCGTAACATTTTTATTCACCGATAGTAGTTAAGTATTACATAATATACCTGATAATGTTATATAAAAAAATAATAAATTTAACCCAGACTTCGCAAACTCTTCGCATAACAAGTTTTATCAGTTGAATGCTTAAAAACTCTAGCTATACACTTATTGTATGTTTATTGTGTATATATGTAGATGTACAGTAAACCTATTTATTTTAATATAACACTTAACAATAATTAAGTTTATAACAGCTCTTTATAGTCACCTGTGAAATGAACATTTTTTAAATTGTCGTGTAACTATGTATTTTATATTAATACATAATATCTATAAATCCAGAATCACTATGTACGTATGTACCCAGTGAACTTCTTACCAAGTGAATCGATATTCATAAAAACATTTATGTGTAATTTGGTCCAACTTGACAGATATTTTTAGATTTTTTTTTGTGTTGTCGCCAACATTTTAACCTCCTTTTGCGCGATAAATACTGGCAGCACTGGCACATAAGAAGTGCATTGTCATCAAAGATAAAAAAAAGAAGAACATTATGGAATGTGGCGGGAATTAAGGTTTTTAACGGTCAACTGTAATTGTTATCTTATTAGAGGAATTAGTACATGAAGTAAAATAAGAATTATTGAATATATTAATCCTGAAAGATAAATAGCTGTATGACGGAGTCCAGCCAGTATTACATATCGTAAATCTATTCTAGTTGAATAATATTCTAATAAAAATGTTAACACTAATTGATTGCTTTTTAATCGGTATTAGCTAATGACTTGAACCAAATTAACGCTGGATTTTGAAACTTGATCAGCGAGGTTGGGAGGTGATCGCATGTCTTCAGACGCTGTCATTGAAATGAACTGCCAAGCGTGGTGTCAACACATTGCGGTAAATTTAGCTGAAACATTGGATATGGGGTTACTGTTGGCCTACTGCTTTCTATATTCTGTATCGTAGCTAGCTGATCTGCTCCGGAATTCCTTGTGTTCAAAGATTTCTGCCATTTCTAAAATTAATATTGTCTGTAAGATTTTGTAATTTTTTACATCATCTATATATAGATTATATAGATTTTTTTAAATAATTGCATTTGACAGTAACCTATAGCAAAAAGGCAAGTTAAAACATTTTTGTCTGTCCATCTGTCTGTCTGTCTGTTTGTACCGGCTAATAACTGAAACGGTTGATCGTATTTAAACGAGACTTTCATTGGTAAATAGCTGATTTAGCTAAATAATTAGGGTTCCGCACATAAAATAGAAATCCCTAAAATTGTACAAAATCACTGAAGTCACGCGGACGAAAACGCGAGGTACAACTAGTAACATATAAAATTTGAGACAACGCCTCTTATGGGACACTTTATTTTTTTGAGCATATGCACCTACTAAGAATATACTATATAGTGTATTCTTCGTATACTAAACTTTTGGTTACTTCAAGCCACTTTCATATACATTAAAACCACTTCATATGTGCAAGCCTAATCTTCACGCTTAATCATAAACTGACCGATCACGTTTTAGGTCCAAAGTGAGTTAATGAAACAGACATCTTCGTTTCAATGTTCTCTATCTGCCAGTCTGAGAATTATTTCGTTATCTCCATCCAACACGGAGATACGGCTATTTTTGTCTTTTAACTAGAATAAGTTCTCAGTTAAAAAGACAAACAAATAATAGAATATCATTAAAATAACGTTTCAATGTCATAAATCAATTCATTAACCATTATTAAAATACATAATTTTCTATTATAATGTCGTTTTTATACAATTATAAGCAAAATAAATCATAATGACAAAACTTCTTTTGCGATTTCGCAAAAATTAGCTTTTATGAGTAAGATCACGTTATGGGTGAGCGTGCGATACGTTAAAACATTAGAGATTAGTGAATCTGTAAATCATTTGCGTTGCGCAAATCTAAACTACGGTGATTTTAATGAATGGACAGCAAATTACTGGAGTAATTCCAGCAAACAGAAGCCTCAAACTGGTCATCTGGTGTGCCAACCCTTCGGTGTTTGCGCGGGTCGTTCCGGCCCCAGATGAATTATTCATACACTGCGACAGCTAATTGTAATGAAATTTATGCCCCCCTCCCCTGTACTCTGTAGTTTTAAGGGAGGATTACATGGCGATATTCTAAAACCGTATTAAATTCCGTTATTATTTTTTTTTTATTTAATTAGCCTGTTGTGTCCCACAGCTGGGCAAAGTCTCCCCCTTCTCAGTCCATTTTCATTTTCCTTGGGCCAATCTCATTCACAAATATCCCACAAAGGCATTTGGACGCCTTTGTGGGATATTTGTGAAAGCGCGTCACCTCTTCCTCGGCCTGCCGGGTCATTGGTGGGCATCCAGGAAGTCGCCATATTGGCCAACCTTATTAATTAAATAAATGATAAGTGGGGTATAGTATCACCAAAATGTCACATTATAGTAATTGTTTTTTTTTATGGAAAATTATTTTGAACGAAATCGGACAACAACTTTTGAAGTTATTTAACAAATACGTTTATAGCGTATCAAATACGAAACCCTTCTATATAAGCGTGTCTTGACACGCTTTTGGCCATTTTATTAGTCCTTTAGAGTTCTGTAATCCTACAAGGAACCCTTATAGCTTCGCTCTGTCCGCCTGTACATCCGTCCGCAAAGTGGTCCCGCTCCCTAGGATTTCCAAACTATTAGATGTAGAGACTGGAAATTTTCCCCGTTGCAGTTGAAAGGAATTGATAAAAACTCATTAGGAAAATTCTTTTGTGCGAAACTGGACAACAATTTTTGAAGTTATTAAACAAAGACCTATATGGCGTATCAGATACGGAACCCTTCCATATAAGCGTTCCTGACACGCTCTTGGCCACTTTATTTAACCATCTCACCAATATACATAACAAAATGTAGGTTGAAATCCGTCTTTAATCTAATAATAAAAATTTTGCTTCATTCAGTTCAACCGATCTACAATATGGTTTCAAGAAACACACTGACTAGACGGATATAAATATTTTGAAAAATCTTGTTTAGGCTATGGCAACATACAAACAAACATGTGGGCTTAATTGAAGCTTGTTTTGTGAATTTTTGCAAAATAATCAGACATTTTACTGCGTGGCATAGATTTCTTTAGCATGACGCCTAACAAATTAGGTCTAATTACAATGTGTTTGTTTATACATTACATGGGGCACATGGGCAAATTATGGCACGTAATCATGTCTTCCAAGGCCCATAGACAACTGCACTCAATACACATCACGCCAAAATGCCAAAGCTATTTAACTTGATTTACTAAAACGTAGAAAAATGGAAAATCATTATTAACTAGCCGTTTCCGCGACTTCGTCCGCGTAAAATAAGGTAAAAAACGTGATGGTAGCCTATAACCTTCCTTGATAAATGGGCTATCTAATACTGAAATAAATCGAACCAGTAATTCCTGAGATTAGCGCGTTCAAGCAAACAATCTCTTCAGTATTAGGAAAGATATAGATTTATAAAGCAAAATTTTTGAAATTAAATACTTATGATCATTCATATAAAGTATTATATTATATGAATGATTATATAACTATTTGAAATAATAGTACAATCATTGATAATATCATATAACACTACAATATTCTATTATATTAAGTTTTACCGTAGAGCTTTACGCTTGTGCTGCTATCTAGCGTCAAGTAGTAAAACTGTGTTCAAAACAGCGCCATCTATGCGATACCTTGCTAAGCACGTGTGCACAGTTCCCATTTTTCCCACGGTGGTTGGAAGCGCTAGTTATGCATTTATTGATATTTATATTTCTCGTTTCATAACGTCCTAGCAACTTGGTTAACCTTGGTACTGGATTCGTGCATTATTTTGATATAATAAAAATAATGTTTAATTTTAGACTTATTATGGCAGCTCAAAGCTTAGTGCTAAATTTATACAATATATTTCTCGATTTCGAAAGCAAATACAATTTCCAAAGTGTGAGCGGTTTAAATTCTTTCGTTTAAGGTTGCTTTTAAGATATAATATTATATCATTCAATACGTCATAAAAAATCGATATGTTCTACATAAATAATGGCATGTTATGTTAATGGGTAACACTGTTTTTTGTTCCTGTTATGTAATCTGTTGTACCGATTGTTTCTGTAATAAAATAAAAAAATAAAATATTCTTAGGGCGTCTCGTAAATAGTTACGACAACCGATGGTTATTATTGTAATTGCATTTTATTTTTTATTTGGTACAAACCTGTTGAGAAATATTAAACTGTCGCATTCGCTTAATTCATGACGCAATTGGAAATAGCATTTTCCGGGATATGGGTTCGAATCTTACGTGCCGTAAAATTATTGAACCTTTACCATAATTTACGGCAATAAAAAAATAAAACGTTTATTAATAATTTTGATAGCCTAGGCTCCAACAATAATAGAGATTGTTTATCATCATTATCTATCCCGAGGGACGCAGGAATTTCAGTAACTATATTACCAACTGATTAAATTGAAGTTCGTCTGATTAATTACACCAGAGGGATATTCAAATACTGAATCCCCTAAGTGGTATAAATAAATGTGTATGTACTAATTAATTTCATGACTTTTTATGCTATTAAATCTATTTGGTATAATCAGAGCCAAGCCTACAGTTCTTTTCGTCTGCAGCCGAATAGGTTCGGCCTGTCCAGGTACCAATACCTCTCAAAAAGATCGGCGTAAAGTGGCTGCCATCCCCATTCGCTACTTATTGTAAGAAAAAAAATTTAAAGTTGTTAAAATAAAAAAAATCCTCAAGAACACAATGTATCAAAAAGGTAAACTACATGAAAATAGGAAAAGCGTTAAAATTTTGTCAAAGTTATACAGAAACACAGAGGAAGTCGGATATCAAATAAAACCAGTGCTAGAATGGGTCACCGATCTATCACCCTTTCGCAACAAGAGCTACCTGGCAATCGACTCAAATGCCGAATCACCCGGTCGCAACCAGAGCAACTTAACTTAGCGATCGACTCAAATGCCGACCACTGATTAGGCCACGACCTCCTATAACCTTCTGTCTCGATGCTTGGGCTTTGGAATGGAAAAGTTATGCCAACTTTAGGAGCAGGTCGTAGCTTAATCAGTGGACGGTATCTGAGTGGATTGCTAGGTTAAGCAGTTCTTACCGCGGCCGGACAATAGATGGGTGACACTTTCTAAGACTGGTTTTCAAATATCCGACCTCTGTGTATCGGAAGGCACATAAAACTGTGAGTGCCGATTAATATGACTAAGTTGATTAGAATAACCTATTTAAATTTGGACACCATAAATTGATCTTGGGGATAACCTTATGATCTAGTCGTAGATCCTACAATATTCACGATTCACGATTTTATTGAGAGTGCCTAAGTGATTTATTTTTAAAAGAACATTTCACGTCCAATATAACCAATTTGCTGTCTCCGAGAAGATACCCTGATGTTTTTGCACGTAACAAAAACTTTGCCAACGAGTAAAGGTTCGGTGCTCCCGAAGCTGATAAAAAAGTGCTATATTTCGCCACGTCTCATAATGGTTGTATGTAAGTGATACACAAAAAAGCACATTCTGATCGTTTGTGACCGCCACGGACATTTATTCCATGTTCTTTAGGTTCCTGTAAGAAATCCAGGGACACTACAATTTCAAGGAGTCTTCTACGTTCAAGTGTTCTTTTTTGGTGGATTTTTTTGGCATTGGTGTGTTTCGAATGTCATCTTATATTTTTTTCCCTCATCTTATTTCTTTATAAGGGACTGCTAATGGCACAGTGGCAGTCCTTTGTATATATTACATTATATATTATAACAATAATTATTTCGTATGAAATAACAACTTCACTTTAAGAATATATTATAACAAGAGACCAGGTCCCTTCAATCAACTGTCCATGCTGTTTGACGAAATTGTTGTATAACATTGTTACAAGTTACTTTTATAATAAATAAATAAATATATTTTTAAATAACAGAAGTACCTACTGCTTCAAAATTATTATTGAAAATAACTAAATACAACTTTAAAGAGCTCTACCTCACTGAGACGCCGTCGCGACGTCGCCGGTTACGTATCTAAACAATTCATATTACAATTTAGGACAGGTAACTCACTTGGCGACAATTTGGCGACGTCGCTAAATGAGAAGGGTAGCCACAATTACTACTGGCTACTCATTTGGCAATTGCAGATATCCATGGCTACGAAGCCGGCGACGTCGCCATGGCGTCTCGGTGAGGTAGCAGCCTTATAAGAAACTTGATGACAAATGTGTCTGTTTTCATTCCTTCTCTTAAAAAAAATATTAACAATATTTTTTAGGTATGTATGTCCTAATATATAAACACAGAACCCATGGCTAGATGTGGTGATGAAGGATGGAAGGCTATAGGCTATATATCATCACGCTAAAATTCTTCACTAAATTTTACGCGGACGAAGGTGCGGGTAGCAACAAGTCATATATAAGTAACTATCTTATATCGAAAAATTTACTTGTATTTTTTCATTCCCTTGTATAGTTTTTTCCCCTATTGTGGGGTTCATAAATTGTTGATATTAAAATATTTTGATATTTTCCTCCTATCGAAAAGGTTTTGAATGATTAAATGCAATATTTTCACTTATGAGGACATGACAAAAAAATTCATCATCAATCATCCTAGAGAGTATGAATACGTATTCTACCATAAATTTAGTGTTTATTTTTTTAAATGAGCAGATAAACTGCAAAACAAATCGAATATTAAATCGCAGAGCACGTCAGTAGATACATTTTTTTCCTCCATATGTTGAAATCACATTTCATTTTTTATATACTCTTAGGGCGTATTCAGTTCAACGTCTCTTTATTCAGATTATAGAAACAACTACGAGTATTTGTGAAAACTTTTTATTGGCTTTAAGAAAACATATTCGATAACCTTATTTATTTTAAGCTTACCATAAATGATAAATATTTATGTGCGTAATAAAATTATATAATTATATGTAACTATAACTACATATAATTTTATTAACAATGTTAAAGGAGCACTTAACGTGTGAACATACGCGATCTTGACCCATTAACCCATATACTCCCCAGTTCCACAATTAAGATAACAACAGACTACACCATATAATTATATATTCGACGTGGATGCCACAAAAATTTCATTATTAACTGGTCATTTTTCTATAGATGTGTCAGTGTGAGACGTCTTTAGCCTCGTGACTGATTGACGGCCCATTGATCCGTAAATTGAGGCTGGCCGATCAACCACAGTTTACGAGCACAGAGCAGCGTGGTGATAGGGAAAGATCAGAGAGCGTTATTATTGATTTCTTCTTCTTGATGGCGTTTCAATGACAAACTGTAGGTATATTTGGGCATGTGGGTATGCCCTATATTTTCAAAGACTAAAATTTGGCCACATTAATTGCCCGATCTGAGGCGGCCATTAAGTCCTCCTGCGTGCAATGAGATCGGCGTGAAGTGGCGGCAATGCTGTCACGTCAAGTGATGGTATTGTTGTCGCGTTTCGTTCGGTTTGTAAGAGTTCGTCATTAAAGGCCGGCAACGCATTTGCTAGCCTTCTAGCTTCTAGCTGGTCGTGCAGATGTCCATGGGCGTCGGTAGACACTTAGGTGCCTGCTGCCTGCTCGTTTGCCCCTTGTAACATAAAAAAAAAGGAAAATGAGTCTAAAAAAATACACTAAAAGTATTAGTATTAGAAACTTATTGTTCACTAACATTACCAGTTCAACTGTTCATTACCGCAAGAGATTTAAAATATAAATTTCTTTCCCTTTCTTAATTAAATAAAAAAAATATCTACATTCGCATTTTACTTACCACAGGAGAATGCAAAAATGACGAGAATGTCCAACACGAAAAATTTCAGTATGTCTAAAACCATTCGACTGAGCGACACCTGCAGCGGTCCCAGGTGGGGGTTGACGCTAAATATGTACACCAGTTTGAGGCTGCTGAAGATGTTGGCCGCCGAGAACAATCCCTCGGACAGCAGCATAGGGTCCCACGCATCCCACTTCTCTCGCGGTTGATTCCATTGCAGCCCCAATGACATTTCCCGACGAACCTAAATAGTAAAACAGGAAAATTGCAATCACAAAAAACAAATTCCATTTTATCTCAGTTAATTGGTTACAACTTTTGTTATTTTTACGAGCGTATCTCCAATTTTTTTTAAACTATCTAGATTCGGAATCGAATAACAAATTTAAATGATATTTTATTCAAGTAGAATTTTACAAGCTCTATTGAATCGTCAAATATTTTAAAAGGTACCACTACATTCGGAAGAATGAGAGAAGACAACTAAACCATATTTTTGGAAGGCGAAAAAATTCCACCTAAAAAGCAATTGTTGACTACAATATAGTAGGTTCTTTACAT
Source organism: Charaxes varanes (assembly GCA_024363005.1). Classification (NCBI taxonomy): domain Eukaryota; kingdom Metazoa; phylum Arthropoda; class Insecta; order Lepidoptera; family Nymphalidae; genus Charaxes; species Charaxes varanes. The sequence goes on along the minus strand of JANCMC010042188.1, from coordinate 690,279 downwards.
GTAAACCACGAAAGAGTATAATTAGTTTTGTGGCTATGTCATAGAAAATGATTAGGAATTACTGTTGTTTTGTAAAAAGGTTTTGTAACTAAAGAACCCTGTTAAAGTAACCTGAAAATGCGACACAATCCGCAGGGCAACTGTAGCCACGTAGAGCGAGTTGGTGACGAAGTCGATGACGTTCCACATGTCGTGCACGTACTCGCGCAGCCCCATGTCCCACAGCTGCTTCACCTCGCTCCATATCAACCCTGGAACCATGCTATCAGTGATTCCAGGCAGACGACTTTCCAAAGACAATTACACCGATCGCATTGAAATATATGTATAGTAACTGCGTCTGCGTAAAATTGTGAGAGCCCTTAGACCTCTTCTCTTAAATTTAAAATCTTTAACTCCTTAATCTGTCTCTATCTCCTTACCAAATATTGTCTTTGTACTCGAGATTTCGCGTTAGGTGACATTTGGCTTTATTTTTGGAATGTAAAAAGGAATATTCTTAAAAACTGTATTTGAAACCTCAATAGCACCGCCATTTATCGGGTCAAAAACTTTCCTATCTTTCAAGTTCTAGTCAACTAAACACTTTCAGAAACTGTCATGTTTCGTAGTTAAGTTACGCATATCAGGAACAAAATCTTTAGTCGCCGATACTGAAATTTTGTGTTGTTAATCGATGAACATAGCCTACCAAATTTCGTTCCTATCGGGTATCTTACAATACGCCTTTAAGACGATGAGATTTAGCTGTAACATGTATTCCATAACAATTAATGGCAAAGAGCCAACTGAAATTGCTATTTGAAATTCTGAAATTGAATGCTAGAAAAAGTCTACCGACCGCTAACCCAGGCCAAAATGAGCCACTCGATGAGAGAGGGTGCTGCACCGCGTCGGGAAAGAGGAGTTGTGTGCGGCGCGTCCCAAAACAGCCCGCTCGCCGCGGTCTCTATGCGCTGCGACGCCAAGATCAACAGAACTGTAATTAAGTATAATACTTTAAATGTGATAATTTAGTTTCTACAATAGTTCGATTCGCTAAGAATTTCCTGCCTCGCACACCAGCCCTGGATTAATCTGCTGAAGTTCGGTGTTTTGAGACTGATACAACCTTTAAGACAAGATTTTTCAAAGACCGCCAAGGCGATTCCTGTGGGTTATTGTCGATGGATGTTGGTAGTCTTAGACCTTCTCAATTCTCAAGATAGTAACGTATATAGTATGTATTGTATATGTGAACGTTTTGATGACCCATGAATGTAGGTAGTCACACTAAGGCAAAGCATTTGCTTATTTGCCATTATTATATGAGAAAGAAATGTCAAACTTTATTGGCGCAAAAGGTTGACTGTGTTTTTGGCATTGGGAATACTTACACAAGAACATAAAATAACTAGCCGAGTGGCACAGAAACTTTATGAAAGGCTTCCGCAGCGTCCTGCCGGCCGTGGAGTGCGGCGCCACGATGTAGGCGATGGAGTAGAGCGGGAACATGACGCCGATGCGGACCATCTCGGCCGCCTGCAGCAGCATGTTCTTGCGCCTGAAGCCTGGCACGCTCTCGTACCAGATGGATTATAGCCCATCGTCCTCCTCTCGCAGATATTTGCGACATTTTATCCGGTCTTAGTGATCTTTGATAAGGACTGCGACTGGACGTGTTATTGATCTGAAAAATAATACCAGAATCTTTACTTATTTTTTTATATATGAGAAGGGGGCAGACGGGTGGTTTACCTAAGAAATTAACAACGTCCATAGGGGACTGCACAATTAGATGGCGTACAGATGCGTTTTCAGCCTTTGAAAAATAATCCTCTTTTCTTCAAGATCTCTAAGTCGTACCAATTTGAAACATCGGAGCTGCTAACCGGTTCTACAGAGAAGTTGTGTGAAGCGAAAAAGGCTTAAAAAATCGCACGGTTATTGACTTTTGGACTTCTAACCGATGAGGGTATGCGGTATGGTATGCGGCCATCTTCCACAGTGACGCCCATCTCATCACGGAAATGGCTGCCCCGAAGAAGCCTGAAAAACAAACTGGAACTATACAAGAATAAGTAAAATCGAAGATGACAATAAAACAAAAAATAAGTAGAAGAAGACAACAATGGCTCGGGCCTTTAGCTCGTGGAGTACACAGTGACGATTAAAAAAAACCGATGAGGGTAAAACTCATAGTTTTGACCGGGCATCCGGTGAAATTCTGGGCCCTGACATAGTCCAAATACTTAATTACCTCAATGTGAACCCACTTTATTCTCAGAAAAATCTTCATATACATAGTTCAAGCACCGAACAAACGAATAGAGTCGTGGCTATCAGATCGCTATACTTTACAAGTTTATTGTCTGACGTCCCCAGTGCGCTGATATGTCAACTACTTTATTAATCCTTTGCGATCCTTGGTAAAGAAAATAAAGTCAAATGATATATCGGGATAAAAATTGGAAATTGGAAATCGTCTAAATAACAAAAGACGTAATAAACAATTGTTTACGTTTACATAGACGTTATTATTAAAATTTAATATTTAGAAGGTCTTTTATATTTCAAAGATAGTCCCAATACATAAGTAAATACATAAAAAATAATAAACTACATCAATGTAATGAAAAAATAAGTCTTTAATATTTGTTTAAGTTACGCTACGATTTAGCAAGTCAACTCTATATATACCCTGGAGAAAAATTGCATTCATTAAAAATTAAAAGTAACTCTTTTATTTATTTAATTGTTACTTTACAGCAAAACCCTAC
>JANCMC010042188.1:399663-687420 GCA_024363005.1 Charaxes varanes | reverse complement strand
GCTTAGAAGGTTGGATGGATTTGTTACTTTACACTAAGTTACCGGCATAATCATAGGAAGCAGTTACTAATATGCTTATATATAGTTAGTTGGCTGCAACTAACTGAAAACTTTGCATTAATTAAAAATGAAAAAGTAACTCCATTATTTATTTAATTATTTCCTTATACTAAGATGTTGGCATAATCATAGCAAACACGAAACAGCAGGTTTGAGTTACAGAGACAAGCCAACTAACTGTATATAATCTGGGGAAAAATTGACAATCATTAAAAAGTAACTCCTTTATTTATTTAATTGGTACTTTCCACTAAGATGTCGGCATAATCATAGCAAACACGAAACAGCAGGTTTGAATTACTGAGACAAGCCAACTAACTGTATATAAACTGGGGAAAAATTGGCATTCATTAAAAATTAACTCCTTTATTTATTTAATTGGTACTTTCCACTAAGATGTCGGCATAATCATAGCAAAGAGCAAACAGCAGGTTTGAGTTACGATACGACTTGCTCATACAAGCCAACTAACTGTATATAATCTGGGGGAAAAAAATCATTCATTAAAAAGTAACTCCTTTATTTATTTAATTGGTACTTTACACTAAGACGTCGGTATGATCATAGCAAAGAGCAAACAGCAGGATTGAGTTACGGCTATCGGATAGCCGCAGCATCCGGTTTTATTGGCCGTAGAGCCTTCTCGCAGATATTTGCGACTTTCATCCGGCATTCGCGATAAGGGCAATAAAACCTCCCGATAAATTGTACGAAAAAGAATCGAGCAAATTGGTGACAAAAACACAGTTTCTTTGTTGGCAAACTCATAAGATGCACAGAACTTCGTCTCTTTATTGTTTTCCAGTACGTTTTTAGGCCCCAATAAGGCGTCTTTTCGATTCCTATAAGATGTTAATCAAGATAAAAGTTATACTTACCCAATATAATGTAATTGCATCATTCGTGCTAATTAATTTACATTTACTGCAACTCTTTTGTGGGACCTGATTTCAACTCTCAATCTTAAAATTTTAGTATTTGTTTAAACACTTTAAAAGTTTAGTATCTGTATTTTAAGTTATTATTTCTTTACTACCCTATATATTATTTTCCATGACTGGTGTAAAGAATTTGAGAAAGAAGTCATCTAGAAGTTGCAGAGGCGGGCCAATATTGCTATTTCTGGATGTCCTCCATTGGCCGCCTAGGTACAAAGGAAAGCCGCCGCCAAAGCTCTCGTGCGAATTGGGGCTAACGGATATATATGTATACATGTAGTATACATATAGCTTTAAAATATAACATTATCGATGAAAAAAAGCGTTGCGTTATAAAGGCGCTGCAGTGTAAACAAAAAATTGGGATTTCCAATTTTCTATTTGAACGCATTTTCAACGTGCGGTAAAAAAACTATCGTGTGGTTATCGTGTGGGCTTAGTCAAACGTTTATTTGAAGTTAGTTATCTGAAGTAGTGATTCTGCATTTTTTGTTTAAACTATTTAAAATATTTCTTAAATTATCTTTCGACTTTTCAGATATTTAGCAAGTCAGCGAATTTCTCGCAAATTGCAGTTACGTAGATTTTTTATTTTATAGCTCTAGGTTTTTGGTCCTTGTTTATGTTCTATACACGCAATTCTGTTTAAATTGGAGTTAAACAAACAGTATCAAATAACACAACGCACGATTAACAAAACTCCACTAAATAATAATCAAAAGCGTGAATGCAGATCTTTACGACACAACCCATTAAAAACACCCTGAGTTTATCCCTTTGCGATGCGCGTACAGACAAAAGTTAGTATGTTTACTGAATATTTTCATTAACAAGTAGCATTTTATATTTATATAATTATGATTAAAATTATAAAAGAAGTTGTATTGACATCCTCATTATTTAGTCTGTGTTAAATATATATTACCACCCTGATAACTTTGACATAAGACGAATGTCATTCGAAGGTCGCAATGGCGGCACCAATGAAATTTAAAATAGTGCTGCCATATTTGAAAAGTGTATTAACAAATGCTATTGTTGGTTGTTATGAGGGCAAAGAGGCAACTACTGATGTCTTGAAGTCGGTGTCCTTGGTTTAGTGAGGAATCTATTTGGTTTGGTACCAATAAAATTTATATGGGACTTATGAAGTAAGTTCTACCAAACAAAAAAAGAACCGTCAAAATTGGTTCATATTTGAAGGTAAAATCGCAAGATTTTTCCTATATATATATACTCTTTATATTTATAGCAGACCCAGCAGTCTTTATCCTGCTCTAATGTTGGCTTACTCTTATCATTGAGTACAAAATCATAGCGCCATCTATTGGTCGGTTATGTCACTGAATGCCAGCCATTCTACCCTGCAATTGAAATCTTCTAAGATATTCATTTTAATGATATGCTGTAAAGAATAAATTTGATCTGCATAAACCGTACAACATATCTAGCGTATTTAATTATATAAGAATAAATACGACTTAATATTATTTAAAATAGCTTCCTAAGTAAATAGTTTATTATTGTTTTATAATATGTAAATGACATAAATGGTTACTGTGAGAAGAAGGTTAAGAGATAGACATATACCATCGCTGCCGTTTTATAGATCTTTTTAAGATATACAGATTATAGATATGAGATTTAGTAAGCGCACAACAATACGTTATATGTATTACAACATCACGTTAAAAATCAAGGCTTTTATCTACTGTAATATATACTCTTAAGTCACTATTATATTGGTGAAAACACCACGATGATACGTTCAGTAGTTTTTGAGTTTATCGGGAGCAGACAGACAGACAGATGCGGCGTAGGAGGTTGGTTGGTTGTATGTAAGGATATATCTAATTTCTAAGTACTCTATACGAAATGAGCAATATTAATTAAATATTATTATATTTAAGCATTTATATCCGGGTTTACGCCTGTTAAAATTCCCGTAGGCATCGTGCGACGGACCCTCGTAAATCAATTTCTCGTTAATAAATGAGGGCACGGGGGAATTAAATTTCAAATTGATGTCCATTTCCATATTTTTGTAAGACTTATAATGCCAAATTTTGTGAATTAATTTATGTTACTGTTGTAATATATAAATAGTAATATATTTCGTATGCTTTATAAAGCGTCGATTGCTGCAAGAGTTAATTTAAATAATATATGAATCTCTTCAATGTATATAAGGGGTCGGATTATAATTTGTACAGTGGCCCATTTTATTACAGGCTTTTATTGAGTTTCACCGATGTTTGGCAGTAATCAAAACTGGCAAAATAAATTAATCCCACTTACTGATATCATACTGGGTTGAAAGTTTGCACACATATGTATATCGCGTGAAAATGAAATATTATGATAGATTTTTTTTCTGAAAAGTTAGGGACCTGCATAACAACTTCGATAATGTAAATAGCCGTGCAAAGCCGGGGCCGGCCGTTTGTCTTTTATAAGGAAATGTTTATTTTTATAAAGGTATTAAAATAAGTCTTGAAGTAGGAAACCTAAAATCAATTTAATTAGAGGTAGCGCCTTGCTTGTAGCCGAATTGGTCCGGCGCATCCGGGTACCAGTACCTCTTTCTCACATGAGATCGGCGTGAAGAGGTGGCAATGCTGTCACGTCTAGTGATGGTGTTGCTGTCGCGTTTCGTTCGGTTTGTGTGACTTCCCGGTGGCCTAAACTCGTCATTAAGGGCCGGCAGCGTATCTGCTGGCCTTCTGGTCGTGCAGATGTCCATGGATCCGGCACCAATCGAAGATGGTCTACCTGATTCAACGTTCGACAACGTGAGAGATTCTATAAAAAATGGTTTGCCTGGAATAAGAGAGGAAACAGCAGAGCGTATAACGTACAAATTAAGAAAAAACCTATTTTATACCCGTCAAAAAATTGACAAAATTATTAATAATTCCAAAGTACCTATGGAAACTGTGTAAATATTACTATTCATATCACTTTATTGTTTATACAATTAGTTAGCTAGTTATGGGGATGGAAGAGGGGATGAAAACACTATAGGAAGCAAATATATGCGAGTGAGATATCAAATGAAAGGATTTGATTTGTATATTACAAAATTGAATATTTGAAGGGTGGGTAGGCGTCAGTAAGGGATAAATTTACAGAATTCAGGAAACATACCCGAGTGGGTTTTTTTTTTTAAATTACGAATTTAATGTTATGTTACGTTCTGGACACCTCGTGTTTTTGTAATCAATGTCCATTTGGCTTGAAGAGATTCCCATAAATAAACCCACCTTTGTAAACACTTTATTTTATTTTATCCTGTTTTAATTTACTTCGTGTATTTGTCTTATTTGTGTGTATATAATGCAGTTTGTAATGTAATGTTCTGTTTTGTAATGTAATGTTATTAAATGGGTGGAGCCCGCAAGGCGGATGGACTTCGACCCTATTGAATCTTTGTACTCGGCCCTTTCCTTTGTTCTCTCAGCTACAAGTTTTTAGAGATAATATTTATTTATATTAGAGATTATAGACAGGACGTTCCAGAAACGTCCGTAGCCTGAAAGAACCGTAGTCTTCCGACCTTCGATAGACTACGTCGAAGAGATTCATTCTCGTTCTGGCCAGCCCATAAACATACGCACAGTAAGTACAAGTTCTAATTTTGCAAACTCTACAGTTTCTTCTTAACATTATGTGGCTTATCCGTTTCACTACATTGTTCAATAATTTTGAGTTATGCAATAATTATTATAGAAACAATACGGATTTCTAGGATAACAGCGTTCTAGGACTTCAGGAAGTACCCTAATATATTGATGATCATCAGTGAGTCAGTGGCGGAATTAAGGTTTTTTAGATATCAATAAAATTTAAACTATAAAGGCTGTGCGATTGAAACTTTGCATGTTTAATCAGTTCCTTGCTAGCATTATTCCTCGAGAATTTTGTTTATCTGGTGTTATCCAAACCAGCTTCATAAGTCCGACGAAACATTTCGAGAATATGTATTTAATGTCAGCTTTCCTGTTTTTCGATTCGCGCCTCTTCTTGGCGGACCACTAATGTAGTCCCAGATCATATTTGACTTATTAGATAAAAATTGGTACAGGAATAAAAAAAAAACGCTCTAAAATATAATGCACACGTTTATTTTTTTTGGTTCAATTACATAAATTGATTTTTTATCATGCTCATTTAAAAACACCTAATATTAACTCGGTTTTCAGTTGTACTAATATAATAGCTTCTTCGTAGATTCAATTCTTTGTAGATTATCTTACAAATATCTACCAAACAGGGCTCGCAGCAGCAAAGGTACATTGTCCCTACTCGGGAAGCAAATGCACAAGCTATTCTTGGATACACCATCCGGGTAGTAGTACGGTCCTATTGCACCTAAAAAAAGATAAAACTTTCTTTATTTTGCTACAAAATAAAACACAGGTTATTAACAAGCAAATTTAACAGGTAGTAACACCTTATCGCTGTTATTTTTTTCTTGCTACGTCCATGTACAAATAAGATAATAATTTACTTTTCACCGAGATTAGCTAATAAACGCGCGGTTCACAAGTGAAAAGCTATCTCAAATGTCGTTATAGTGCAGGCCCTGGGACTTAAGTATGCGTATATTATGAGGATTGCATTCTGTGAATGGTTTTCAACTCAAAAAAATGCATCATCTGCAGTCTAATTCCGGATGTTGCCAGGAGCCAAAGCGGACCATTTTATTACACCCCTTATTCCCCTTCGATATCAAGTGAATGTATTGAAAACATCCCTTGGAATCATTATAATGATTGTTTTGGTGCCAATATCCAATTTATTCTTATGGTGAAAGATACTTAAACCTAGTCAACTTACTAGACTTGATATCTAAGTCCGCCCAGCGTCTCGAATACATTTAAATAATGTCAAAGTAAACAATGAATGATAAAATTAACGTTTCAGAATACGTACTCGAGCTCAAAATGTCACTAAAACCTCCCGGTTGTCCTCCGCTAATTGTAGTACTCGATGAACCTGTTAAGAAATCGTTAAAATATGTAAAAATTGATAACTAAAAATATTTTTGTGACGTGAAACGTTGCCTATTTTGATATCGGATTATTGCTAAGTTTCAAAACACTAATAACCAATAATATATATATATATATCAATTAAAAATGTCAATTTGCAGTATATTAGAGTATTATTACGTTTCGGGATCCTGTTGAGTAATTAAATTATAATATGTGTGACTTAAGCCTATATATTTGCAGTATATTGGAGTATTCTTATTTTAAATCTAATTTACATTATATGGGTGTGAGGCCCTCTTTTAAGTACGTAGGTACCTGTGTTAGAGGGTCTCGCTCTCGATTCTCGATTAATCTTCGAACTCCTCCCACTAATATGTATTTAATTAAGTCCGATGTATCAGGAATAAGCAATCAACTTTAGTGCTTCGAAGCCCATATTACTTAAGGTCTCTTAAAAAATAGCATACCCATTTCTGTCGGTGGCACAAAGGTCGGCTAAGTTCGAATAAATAATTTCACAGCGGTATCTCGTTCTTCAAAAAGTATCGTGAATCAGTTTCTTTATGCTTGATATGTCTCCGTTAAGTTAATAAAGTGTGAAAGCCACACTTACAAATAAACATCAAGGGGTCATCCATTACGTCACACTTTGAAGAGGGGGGGGGGGGAGTCAAAAGCTTTGTGACGTCACATGTAGAAATTATAAATATTCAAGCGTAAAATTTATATGATCGAGTTTTGGGCCTTATTTAGTAATTTATAGGCCATAGTTAGTAATTTATCGTTTCTTAATTAGTCCTTTGTTTCGCCAATTATCTAAAATTTGGAAAATATTTGATGTCACACCAAGGGGGACGAGATTTCGAAGATGTGACCACCTGTGACCATAAGTAAGGGGGGGGGGGGATTGTAAAATTCGTATGACGTCATTTATAGGTGACTCCTAATATGTACGAACATTATATCAATTAGGATTGATATAAAACACAAATGAAGTCACGTGTCAACGCTTGTTATAATGCTAAATCGTTTATGGCTAAGTAAATAGAATTACGCAAGTATCAAAGCGCGTCACATAAACGCGATAATTTCTCAAGTAATCGGTCACGAGCGGTCAAAGCAAACAGTTTGTAGGTGCGACATCTAATTCAATTATATCTATTTTCGTATCGCAGCTTTTGATAGTGTTCGCGTATCCTATCTAATAAATAAACATCCTTTAAGAGCGATGAGTAGTTACTTTAACGGAAGAAGGTCGGGCTGAAAAGTACTCCTAGTACCAGACTTCCATTTTGTTGTCACGGAATGAACAATATCTTTAATACTCAAAACGTATTCACATTATCATATAATTATGATGGTTTACCAATGATTTTAATCAAATAATTGTGATTGTATAACTATTTTTTGTAAAGTATGTATAATTTTTTTTTTTACGAAAAATGCAACGAAATAAAGTCCGTCCAACAGATTTTGCACCGGTAAACATAATAAAAGTTAAAAAGGAAAATTCTTTATAGATTATATTTGACCCATAATGATAAGTCATAACAAAGGAGGGGTGATTACAAACATACATAGGACTATATGACTCATGGACGTCTGTCTGACCTACGTTAGACAACTGAATGCCTGTGGTATAGGTAACAACCGCCTGTTATATACAAACATTTTTTTGAAATAGAAATACATACATGTAGATACGCAGGCTGCCTTTTAAGTTGCGTCGTTTGAAATAAGTATAGACAATCTAATAGATTATTACTATTCATTGTTTTTCGAAGAATTTTCCGCGACATTTAATACACTTTTACATACGTTCAAACCAGTTTTTAAAACATTATTTCCACTCCGAAGTGGGGGTAGTCAAAATGGCTGATTTGTATGCGTCTACAGCTTCTTCGAGTGAGCTGAAACGTTGACCACGAAGACTTTGCTTGATTTTGAGGAACGTAAAAAAATCGTTAGGGTTTAAGGCAGAGCTGTAAGGCGGATGATCTAAAGTTTCGACATTTTGGGCGCTAAAAATCAGCGTTGTTTGTCGGGCGGCGTGCGAATTTGCATTGTCATGGTGCAGTATCATACGACGTCTTGAATTGTTTTTCCGAAATTCTATGTTGACTTGTTGCAAACAAACAGTGGTATACCAGTCAGCAGTAACCATCTTGCGATCTTCTAGTACAATAGTGGCGACGTGACCACCCTTTGCCATCAAACGAGGCATCCATTTTTTTTGAAGTGCTTTGTGAGCGTATGAATTTGGTCGGTTTTAGCTCATCCTGGAAGACCCATACAGTTGACTTCTGCTTAGGATCTGGATCGTAAGTGTATATCCAAGACTCATCACCACTAATTATATCATAAACATGCTTTGACTCTCCTCGGCTGAATCGTTGTAGAGTTTTGCGACACCAACTAACACGGGCTGTTTTTTGGTCGTCGCTAAGCAAATGTGGTATCGTACGAGAGATCAACTTTTTTATACCAAGTTCTTCGTGCAGGATTTTTTGGACAGTGGTCCCTGAAATACCCACGGATGCCTCTATTTTACGGTATGTCACATGACGATCTTCGAGAATTAGCTACCGCACAGCTTCGATATTTTCTTGCATCTTGGCGGTTTTTGGTAGACCTTCACTTGGCTTAGCACTGAGGCTAGAGTACCCACGTTAAAATTCTACATACCAGCGTTCTACAGTCCTAAGACATGGTACTGCATGACTAAATATAGCAGTGATCTCCTCAAAGCACTAAAGTTGCGATAATCCCCTTTGAAAGTTGTAGAAAATTATTGCACGCAAATTTTGTTTACATAATTCTATTTGTACAACCGACTTTTCAATTTTGAATAGACGATACAATAAAACTATTCGACCAATCTGGAAAAAGTTCTTATGTTTTCGAATTATAAATTCAAAAAGATGAAAATGCCTTATGTTTTTTTTAAATAATCACGGGAAGTTGGCAAACGACACGACTTAAAAGGCAACCCTCGTAATATTGGGTGACTCGAGGCAGAAATCGAACCCACAATCATGGAGCAGAAAGCAGGGTCACTGTCCAATACGCTTACGGTCTGCTCGAGTAATTTAACCTCTTGAAGATCTTAAGTTGAACTTGCGAAGTGAAAAAGTATTAGATCAAGTCGAATAAAATAGATTCAGAAGTAATCGAGAGAGACCGTTTGATCAATTTAAATCATCGTCAAGGCTAGGCTCACGTCAGTTATAGAACAGAGCTGTTAAGGTGATCTGATACTACGGTAGGAATTGCAATACAGAGCTAATGATATAAAAAGGACCACAACCATAAGAAGTGAGCTGAATAGATTTAGTATTAGAAATAACAAAGAGAATTATCAGATTAAATAATACGCACGTCACGTCTAGACCCTCGTCAATTACAGAGTTTAAAGCGAAAGACTGTGTTAAAGAATTTAAAGCAGGCCTGTAATAAATTCTATATACTGTTCAAATAAAAGTGGAACGTCTTTAAAGTAATATCTAGCACATTATCTTGTGTAAAGTGACACACAGCTCAAATACAGCCTCATTTAATTTATAACACGCGCAAACCGTTATGATTCCACCAAATTCAAAGCTAAAGCTGTAAAGATAACGACGGTTCCTGGAATTGTTTTCTACAATGCAACTTTTATTGCACTGTAAAAGACGTTCAAACATTGTTATCTATCTAACAGAGATTTGTGAGTAAGCGAATAAACTTAACAGACATTCTGTCTACGATAAGACCGGTATTGCTTTTTGAAATTTAATTTGCGCAACTGATTGATTATCTGACATCGTAGAAAATCTCTAGTAACTTATAATAATTGTAAAATTCTTTATTGTAATCTGCTAAACGATCTGTCAAATATTTGTGACATAAGTTCCAATACTAATTGGAAATCTTTATAAAGAACTAAATGTTAATGTGTAAAAATCGACATAATGCAAAAAAACGGATGGAAAATTACAGACAGAGATAGCATTTTCATTGAGCATATAAAGTAATCTAGTAAAATGTGATGAAATTTATCCTTATCCAATATGCTTTCGAAATTCGATAACGACGGTAATTTCCTCGATTGAAAAGATATCAGTAACCCCAAAGGTGCAAAAAAACAATAACTAGTTATAGCAGGTTTACCGATATGCACGTGTGAAGGTCGCCCTATATACAAAAAATGATAACGCGGAAACAGTAAAACGGATAATGATTAGACAACTGTTGTTACTTCCATCGACATCAGATAATACATTCATTCATTACATTGGTTTAAAGCTGAGATATTTAATCGAAATATCGACAGCAACCAACCGGTTATAAAAAGTCTATCGATATACGCAACACCGCTTAGCTGGATATCTTTTCATAAGTTTAGGTCATACACCGTAATAGCCACAAATTTGACTAAATTTATTCACAGCTTCACACCGACTTGATCAATTAAAAAGATGAATGAATGAATTCTATTTAACTGATTTTTTTCCGTTAAGATTTTTGACCAGAAAAGAGGAATTGATTTGACATATGATTTCAAAGATTTTTCGTAGTTTTTTTTGAACGTGCACTTAAAGATAAAGGGCTAATGAAAAGCGCCCTATGTAAGTTAAATATAAAAAAGTAAAAGTAACTCGAATGGAAATTAAAATGGAACGGAAAATCTTACACAAAATTACGATATAGAAAAGGTTTTTTTTAATGTACCTTATGCTGCTTGCTTTAGGAATAAGGTGAAGAAAACCGAAGATAAATAATTTTTAATTTCTAAAACACTGTAATGCTGTGTAAACAAATAAAGTGCAGAATAGTTCTTAATTTAAAGTTTTAACCCATTACTTGCAGTTAGAAATAATAATATAATCATCTGTCAAATTGTTAAAAATTTAAACGGGTAAAACAAATTCATAGATACGGTTGTATTACTATTGCCGCATTTTGCTTGAAAGGTCATTTGTTATAGCATATAAAAATTTTGTTTATTTTTCATTCATGCAGCGATGGCTTATCGGACACTTCCTTCTTAAGTCTGATAACAAATAGGTCATTACCTTAAGCCAATGACTAAAGTACTATCCGGTTCTAACTGCCTTACACGCACACCCATTATTGCTTCTGTGAATTTTCTATCGATGCAATTTCATATAATAATTCATTGTTTTTCTTACTTACTGCTTATCACTTTATCTTTAGATTAGATTGCATTATGGGCTTATAAAATAGAAACACTTTAAAACTTGTCCAATTTTATACTTATTTTTCTCTCCTCTAATTGTTAACATCTAATTAATTTTTATCATCACCATTCGGCATCGTCATTACCAGACTATCAGTTGTACAAATACATTGAATTTGTTATAAAGGTGTTGTCCATTAATAAACTCTAATTCGCTTTAATGTTAAATGACTTGTTTAAACTAAACAAGAAGGTAGACATAATACTAGATGAACATTCCAAAAATTACCAAATAAATCACACACACAGATTCAAAATCTAAATTCAACATATATTCAAATTATTAAAATACGTCTCTTCTTTTTAAACTGCTTTGATCAAAAACGCAAGGAATAAATAGAGAGCGGTGAAGAGAGAGGACGAAAAAAATTCATAAAACATAATATAAGAAAATTTAACAAAATATTAAAGTTTCCACTATCACTGACGACAACGCTAAAATCAATCTGTTATTATCTACACGTTCCATGATAACACGCGTTCAAACAAACGTAGAGCACGTACTTATGCGTGCGGATGTAACATTGTAACGTAACATTCTGTCAAAAGTGCTACTATTGTAACATCAGCCGAAGCCTGATGACAACAATATAGCTTGTTATTTTTTTTGTATATTCGCATATTCAATATCTATGGAAACACTTCTTCATCTTCCCAATTACCAGAAATATTTTTATTATCCTTTTATATCCTTATATTTAGGAAAATAGAATTCTTTCTATTTTCCTAGAAATATATATATATATATTTAAATCCATTGTTATTCGTCTCTCTGCGATTCGAAAACGGCTTGACCGATATGAATTCTGTATCTTTTGTTTCATTGCCCTCATTTCAGTGAAGGTTTAAAAGAAAGAAGTTTTAAAGGATATAAAGGCAATTCATACTAAAAAAATGCAGTTCTTTTCGACATTTCAAAGTAATCCAAATAGATGACGTTCATACTAGACTCCCAGTGTCACGTTTTATGGAAAAGATAAAGAAGATTGGTTAATTGCAATAAGAGATGAGCCTAAATTCGGACATGACAACGTCTGTCTGGTCCAATAGGTATATATAAAGATATAATGTGTGTCAAAAAATCTCTGGCTATAAAATGTAACCAATTAAACTAAAAAGTAAACCCGATATGTTTTCAGTGTATATATCTAAGCCGCTATCAAAGATGCTTTTTATGTGACCAAAACGCTAAGTCCATCGCGTGCCAACGCAATACAAACAAATTGACCTTTACATAATATTAAAGTTTACCTCCATTAAACTAAAAGATTGGAATGATTTAAAACTTTTAAACAATGGTATTTTTCGATTTGAGAATGTTTCAATTTACTTTTAATGGGAAATGTCAATACCACCCTGCGTTCCATCCCTGGAGTAACGGATGTAGGGAAGAAGTCAGCAATGCTGAAGTGGGAATAGGCACGTGGCTCGAATGGACTCGCAAAGGTAAGCCAATATCGTGGCTTCCTGGACGCCCACCAATGGTCGGCAGGCTGAGGAAGAGGTGGTGCGATTATTTGGATGCCTGTGTGGAGTGGATGAGAATGGCCCAAGAAGGAGGAAAGTAGATCAAGAAAGGGAAGGCCCACCGGTGGGACAGAATAGGCTAATTTAAAAAAGGGAAATGTCAAATTGTGTTGAAACAAGTCAGGAAATTACATCATTCCAAACACATTCTGCATGCAGAAGGCAATTTTTATTTTACTAATCAGCCATAAAAACAAGTACTTTGCAGCCAATCTTATCACACCGATCATAATAGTTAATTAGATAATTTTCGTATCAATATCACTTGTCATTCTTTCGATGTAATCATGTAAACGATAGCAACACAAACTATTCCGGAATTTTGGAAGAACATGAAAATATGTGCTGATCACTCAATTCTTATAATCACTGACCTGCATAGTAATTGGTGTATTGATTAAACGTAAAACATTCAGGAACAAGAAAAAATTGTAAAAAAAAGCGTAGCCAAATGAGTCTAGAACAAATATTTTAATTTGTAGACACTTAAAATTAAGGACCAAAGAAATATCTAAGAAACTCATCTGGATGCCTGCAATTTTTTAAAACAAAATAACTTACTACTAAGTACTAAGTGTTCTGATCACTCATCATATCTCTAACGAATGAGAACTCTTCAGTGTTTACTAGTAGTAAGTTATTTGTATTCTATAATATCTTTTATTATATTTGCAGATTCTGCTACTAGGAAGGGGGCTGAAAAATCGACGCTTTAATAATATTAGCTAAAAAGCATTGAAGATTAGTCTATGATTAGAGCAAAATTTCTCCGATACGATGCAATCTCACGTCTCAGAATGGTTCACACAGAGTTGCGCACTCGTAGTAACACTTAACCACACCCCCTCTAGCGTCAGTGGCCGTTTCAAAACGTCGCGCCACTGATACTCACCGATTCATACTGGTTCGGTTTGTATACCAATGTTTACAATTTGTCTTGTTCATTATCTGCTCTGTATCAATGTAGAATAGAATATAAGCACGATATTTTATTTTGTCGAGTGATTATGCCTAAATTTAGATGGCCTTTCGGAGTTAGGATTAAATTACATTAAGTAAAAAGAAAAATGTAAACACATTTCGTTGCAATAAAGAGATTAACTAATGGAAAATATGTATCGACAAGTATGGATCAATTAATTTAGAGAATAAGTCGAGAAAACTGATTACCAAATGATTAAACATATTAGCACATTTTTGAGCAAAATGTGTTATGGTAGAAAACTCATAGTTTAGACAGAGGCCAAATTTTTTAATTTATTGTTAATTATTTATTATACAGATTATTTCAAACTCAATTAAAAGCATATTTACAATACCACAAATGACACAATATCGATAGGCCTTTTAAAACGTCCAATCCAAACAAATAAGTAAAACCAAAATTGAAACTTCCCTTAAAAGTTGTATTGTTCATAACATGCTCTGCTTTTATCCTACATTACAATAGGTACATTATTTTATAGATATAATTGTAGCATTATTTAAAAAAAGGAAACTTTACTATTATCTTTATTACTTAGCGGTTAGTTTAAACTACTGAACTTTAGACTAATTAGAATGACTTGCGTTTGTCTATTTTGAACTATTCAATAATAATTACTTTTCACAAATACTCACAAAACTTATGACAGAAATAATTCATCATAACGGGGTGGCTTCTGTTATGCATGACCTATGAACTTGTGCTCGTGGAATTTAAAGGCATCGGAAAATTGCACAGAATGGCACTGACCGCGTTTGACGTCTCGCGCCTGATACCCTCCGAACTATATTGACTTTCGAACAAAAACAATTTTTATAATTTATCGTGTCCATTATCTTGTCTCTATCACAGTAGATATAGGCGGGATTATAAAAAAAAGAAATTGCTATATTTTAGAAACAATAAAAATTTTAAAGACCCTCAAACTACTGCAACACAAGTATTTGTATGGGTCACCCATCTTTTAACCTGGCCACGGTAAGAACTGCTTAATCTGGCGTACTACTGAAACGCTGACTACTGCATTTAAGCTGTCTGATATTAATATAAACATCGGTAGTACTAAGATTATTGTTTAAAATTCTGCCTAAATTATTTTGTCTGGATGACATCTATATTCCAGCATAGCATACAAATACTTATATTATACACCACATATTTTTCAAACCATACTGCTTCCAGATACGAGACATTAATTTAGGCAGAATCTAAAACAATAATTTTAGTATTCCCTACTTTAATATTAACATTACGAAGTCATAGCTTAATTAGTGGTCGTCATTTGAATAGATGACCAGATTAAGCAGTTCTTACCGCGACCGGGAGGTAAATAATTGACCCATTCTAACACTGGTTTTCAAATATCCGACGTCCTCATTGTTTCGGAAAGCTCGTAAAACAGTGAGTCTCCCGATTAATGTCACTAAATAGTATTATGCGTGGGATTATAGTGATTATGGGAGTATCGGGGATGACCAAACGGCAGGTGGTCATCCTAACTCGCTTTACAACCACATCATCTGCAATATAAGTGGACCCTGGTACCGGACCGCAATAACGCTAGGTAGAAGAAGAAGCTTAATATTACTTTAATATTAATTTAATTTTAATATTCATGTTTCAAAACCCAAGTTAGTGTGTTCAGGATTATGAATAAAAATCCTATAGAATCTTTATCCCTTTAGTTCTACTACAAGATATAAAATTAATTTCACTGCAAGTTAAAGTCCAGAATCAATAAGCTACTTTGGCTCATTGTTTACCGTTGACGTGACACCAATCAATTCTAGTCTGAGTGATCCTGAGAGAAAGGGATCATTTCCAATTAATCTTTATATTGGAATAAAGATCATAGCCTATGCTTTCATAAAATCTGGCTAAAGCGTTCTATATTGAGTTTAGTAATGGCATACGCTTATAATATGTTTCTAGTTGCAAGTCAATGGTTTACTGATTAACGCTTTGCGTTTTTCAATATAACAATTTTAGAACTTCCTGATGAAAGAATTAACTCTTCGTTTCGACACAATGCAATCCTCAGCTCCGATATCACCAGAGGTCACAATGTGTACACCACAAATTGCGATAAAAGCTAATATTACACAGAATCACACACAAACACAAAAGTAAGTAAGCGCGTTAAAAGGTCTCGACTCTGATACATTCCATATCGTACTGGTTTTGCGTGTGAGATGTTCATAATTTGTCACAATTTATTATCTTCCATGTGTCAATGTATTATAGATTATTTATTAGAGATGGGGCGTCTTATATTACGGTGATGTTCTAAATATTGTTCACTTTGAGAGACATCAGTTAATTGCAATATTTATTAATCGCTTATTTTTTCATGTCACTTTAATAACAACTGTAGACAATCGCTAATTGAACCTGTATCATTCGATATGAGACAACATATATTACTGCAGCGATTGGGTCCAATTAAATATAAACGTTAAAGAATCAAAAGTACGAAATTGTACGTCAGTATTTTCCGTCTTTGACAATTATTTACAATCCAATCATCATTATAAATCCTTAACGGATAGGAATTTTCACATTCTTCGCATAACTCACACCTACCATACTCATTATCTATTCGAAATTAATACGCAGTTTACTATGAAAAAATATTTTTTTTATGGTAGATTTAAGACTATTTACTTAGGATATTAAAAATCGACTGAACGTGTGAATCAAGTTATTTCCCATGATGTTTATATAGACGTTGATAAACACGGTAACGTCCACTAATAATAATTATGTAAGTTGTATGATCGTAACTGTATGTGTTTGCCGTCAATGCTATATCTGTTTAATTATTTAATCTATGACAAATCGATCCTCACGTCTGTTGGCCACTTAGCATCAGTAATAGTTACTTAAGTGAATCGGTTTTTCTTGAAATAAGTGATTTTAAATTATATCATAATCGATACTCGCTTAACTTTAATAGCCATGGAGAATATGGAAACGTTACAGTAATCTTAATTGTATCTATATATTAATACGTGAAGCGAAAACTTTCGGTACTATTTGGCGAAAATTGGGCGGACGGAGGAGCACGAAATTTGGCACAATCATAGTTTATACATATGAAGGTGTGCGAATTCTAATATTTTTATAAAATATGTATTATAAATATATTAAATTATCAAAATAAAACCAAACTCACACTAGCGAAAAAGAAAGAAAGTAGAAGAAAAATCTGCAATGTGCGAGCTGTTCTGGCATGTGGTGCAAAAACCATCAGTTTTTGCAGCACATGCCAGATTACTGCAGCGCCATCAGTCGGGCTGATTTGTAAATCTAAACCATCCAGGGTGCCACCGAAACGTATACAAAAAAAATCATTCAAATAGGTCCAGACGTTTAGGAGGAGTTTAGTGACATAGACGTACAGGAGATAAACATGTATAAAATTGAGATATATGTGATGTCACATCAACTGGAAACGAAAATAGGACAAGGACGGTGAGGGGGGGACTTTAAAATCGTAAAATCTGTGTAGTGTAACTTATGGGTGACATCTTACCTGGCCAGACCACCTCTTGTTTGTATATTGTAATTGTAACTTACGTAAACTTTCAAATATTGATTGTAAAAATAACTCACCCATTATCTTCTTAGGCGGCATTTTTCTTTGCTCCCTCTCTTCTCCCTCCTCCCGTCGCATCGTCTTCCCTTCTCCCTGCCACTTCCTCTTTCTGCCCTCCCTCTCTTCCAAATACATGCCAATATCTTCGGTGTTTCCCACCAGAGTCAGTCTCACTGAAGAATCCCAAGTGAAAGGATCCTCTTTGCGACAGTCATGCATAATATAGTCTTTCTCCTCTTCGAAAAATTCCATCACACTCGGGCCATCGCCCGCACAACACTAAAGTCACTGAATGAATGATGATCTGATGATTGAAATGGAAGGTTTTCGAGCGAGTCGGTTAGAAGAGAACGAAGAAAGAATTGTACAGTTTCTTGATCCCGGTGGTCTCTCTTTGCCGATGCCTTTGAAGAAGTTGATTCTCAATTTTAAGGAGCATATTGGAGCTCGAACGACAGAGGTGGTACTGTATGTGGGAAACGAGTACCGGGAACGTTTTCTTAGTGAAGCGATTGCCGATCAAATACGTTCGTTGGCCGCTGAGAATGGTCTCCATGTGGTCTATTGAAGGTGAAACTTCGTCGAGGTACGTCGCGCTCGATTCCGGAGATGGAGGCGGTGGTACTACGGCTCCTGAAACGATGAAAATGCCGTTAAAGCAAATTTCATTTTAACTAAAATGAAAACAGGCAGATACATAGGTTGATTTATAGATTTCCCGGTCACATTACAACTTATCAATAAGTCTACGTTTGCTCCTTGCTTTACATATTTCTCCACCGCAAACTACAACTCCTTAAGAATCCTTTTACATATTAAAGATCCCCTACTATTACTCAATTTCATTGAGTTATGATAATTAATCGTTGAGTTAGCATTCTTCGAAGAGTCAACACTAAGTCTTTTCTGAAGAATATTCTAAAATATTTTGTCTTTATAATGAAATTTGACCACACATCCTCACCAATGGCCGCCGCGCGACCAGTCCGAGGACAAGTCCACCAACCTCACCAGGTTCACCGAGCACTTCAACAAGATGAGCTACTGGGCCCGCTCCAGGATACTGGAGCAGGTACTCTCACCCGTTGCGTCTTCTCTTTATATTTTATACATTTGTTTTGTTATAGTAAAAATAAAAAATGAGCAAAAAATATAGTACAAAGGCAAAAGTATAATTGTCTATTTAAAAACAATGGATACTAAATCGTCGGTGTAAACGACTGAGGACGAAACAATAGTTACTACAAAATACAAGTCTGTATAATCTACAAGATAATAAGCAAGAAAAAAATATTGTTTATGTTTGTTAAAAAGACACGAAAAGATAGAATCAGATTAGTACAACAAAGATAATACAGTCCGCATAATTATGATAAAAAATAATCTACGCAGTCATGATGCATTGGCTGAAAATAAAATAGCATAAAAGTATTCCCAGAAGACTTTCCCATAAAAATCTTTTTGAAAAGACTCTTTTATATTATGCAGGAACAAGTGATATCTTCGTTCCACGACAAGTGGGCTGGAAGACATAAAGAAGATGACAGAAGGTAGCTGGATACTAAGGATGCTGAGGAGGTGGTGGACTAATCAGTGGTCGGCACCTGAGACAATCGTTAGATTTAGTTGCTATTGCTGAGACCGGGTGATAGATGGGTGACCCATTCTAACGCTGGTTTATATTTAATACCCGACCTCCTCCGTGTTTCAGAAAGCACGTAAAACAGTGGGGCCCGATTAATGTCACTATGTGATATTAGTCGTAAGGTTGTAGAGATCGTGGGGATTCTGAGGATGACGTCAGATGGCAATCGGTTATCTTAACTCGCTCCAAAGCCATATCGTTTACAGTCTAAGCGGACACTGGTATTTAACCAGGAAAACGCTAGGAAGAAGAAGAAAAGGAGGTAGCTGGATGCGACTAGCAAGAGACAGAGGTGAGTGGCATAAAAGAAGGGAAGCATATGCCCAGCAGTGAACGATTAAGGGCTGATCAAAAAAAAAATGGAATAAAAAAAGGAATGTATACTCTTGAATATAGACAATATTATCAACAAGGTACCAGGCTTATTGACCGATACCGTCATCTATATGATGACATACCAATGAGTTGTTTCTTAATTGTTATAATGATTTTGGAAGGGCTATAATAATTGCAAGGTTTGAAGTTCATTCCGTCCCACTAAGTATAGTATAAAATGACAAATGTTGACAGAAACAAGATGACGGTCCAAATATGGTGACCTTTTTAAAAGACAAAGGTGTTCACCTGATTATTTATAGGTCAACACTGGCACATGAATATATGCTCTACCAAATGGCCAGCAGATGCGTTGTCGATCTTTTAGCAATAAATTATTCTCTTTTCTTCTATATCTAATATTCCCATTCCTTAAAGACAGCTAAGGCAACTGCGAGTTTTTTGGTACTGCATTTATTCTGGATGCTGACCGCATTGTCTCTGGCTAACCGTCTGTCCCTTTCATCGCTTTTTATATAAATAACAATTTTGCCATCTTTATGTTAAATACAAATGGTACAAAATAAATGTAATCTCTGACCAAATAATCCGATAGCGAGTGATTTAATAGTCATTTTAATCTGAAACGAAATAAAACAATCGAATTCCGCGACATCGTAAAATGAAACGTAGTAAGAATTAAAGCATTTTTCCCGCAGAATTTTCCACTAGAGACTACTTTTAATATTGCTGCAATAAACGTATAAAGATATCCACACTTGATTGACTGTATCGATGTGATTATGCGACTGCCGTAGATAGACGCATTCCACAGATAATATTAATAATATTACGAATTTCCTTTATTGTGGCGCACAATTGGACACACCCGCCCTAATCGTGGCGCTATCGTATTTGGGCAGAGCTATAAGACACATAAACTTAATTGGTTAACGGTCAAACGAACTTTCTTATAGTGTTCCGTAGTTCTTCATCACGAGAAGTCTCGCTCCCTTTTTGCCTAGCCTTCTCCTATTTCATTTGTGGTAAGCTCTCCTCATCTTTTTCCGCCAAGCACATTCTTTTAAAATGCAGTAAAAGCAATGATGCGGGTGTCCAGTATGTTAACATTCTGTACAACGTTTGTTGAAGCCCTTATCGTGTGCAAACAGGAAATCGATCTCCGACCCGAGCGCAAGGTGTTGGGCAAATGTTTTACATGCCCCATTGAGTACCTGTTTGACAAAAGTTTTAACAAACACTGGGACGACACGGTCCCTTTTAAATTTCGGGAAGCGACTCTGTCAACACCTTGTTATTAGGTAAATTTTGAATAAACACCTCTCATTCATGCTTTAGTACTAAAGGGTCAGCTTCTAAAATGGTTGAATAAGTTCTTCATTTGAACTCTTTGTAAGTATTATCACTTGGAGCCACAAGTATATCTTGTTCCATAAAGCAAACTGATTAGGAAAAATATAGGAATGAGAAGAATCAACACTTCTCAAGTTCAAATTATATCACTTTTCTTTTTATCTCTAAAAATCCTAATCGTCATTTCAACTCTTATTATATTACATAGAACCACAAATTTAAACTTTTTTGGACCATAATCTATATACTACCATAAACAAAATAGAGTTGAATAGATCAAACACGAAACAAGAAACAAAACTAAGACAGGAGTAAGGGAAAGGAATGGAGTAAAAGGATATAAAGGTAGATGGGGAGGAGAGAAAGGATGCGGATACTAGTGTAACTGGCGGTATAGGGAGAGTGACAATAGCAGCTAGGGTGCTCCAGATATCGGACAGATAAAGGAAGATCCACCTTCAGACGAAAATAACTAATGCAAACTAACTTAGCATACGTTGTCCTTTATTTGTTTTGAAAATTATAGTGAAACAATTCTTAAGCTCGAAAGCAGAACCACCTGCCAGGCTTAGTTGTGAATTTAAACAATTCAGTTTCCATGTCGTATACAAAAAATATCTTCAATACCAACTAATTTTTTTTAGGAATTCAGATATAAAGAATATTTTAAGTATATATCAAGACGACCACTGCTTAGACACGCACAAAAAGTTATCATATTTAACGTTAATAATTCTAAGTGAAAATTATTATAGATAGCAAAAGTCCGTCTGTTCTGTGCTCAGGTGTTTCCCCTCACCAACAAAGCGCCAGTAACTTTTCACTATAATGACTGCTCTCTAACAGCGCACTTTATTATAATAAGTTTTTAACTCACGTCAAAATTAGAAGGTACTCGAAAGAACTGTTTTTGTGTATGATACGTTAAATATTATCTTTACAAATAATTTCGCACTCTCTTAATTTTCATTCTTATAACCGAAAATGTGTAATCAAATTTTTTTTTTTAATAATTTCCAAAAATTAAGCAGCCCTTTTATTAATCGATGAAAAGCGATGAAATGAAGACAGACATGAAGACAGATACTCAGCGTAATGAAAAAAATGTCTAGTACGTACTGGTCGTGAAAAGAAAATTTGTGACAATCGAAAGAACAGCCAGAATTCTAATGTAGACATAAATTAATTACAATACATATATACATACCGATAAGCTCAATTGAGGAATGGCTCTACCATTCTAAGATTAAAATGAGTGAGTTTATCTGTTACGCTTTAACTACTACACGGATCGTGATAAGAGGTGGAGTCTATTTTATCAAATGTCACTAAAATAATTTTTTTAGACGGTTTAAAGCTGTGGAGAAAGAACGTTAGTAAATTTGATTCACTTTATAACTATACAAATTCTATTAACAGAAACGTAGCTTTGCCAAAATGTATGTAAATTTTGGCATTGCTTAACTCCACGATACACCAATATGCAGATGAGTAGATAATAATTAGACATAATCAGGTGCAATTAGCTGATCGAGCTGCTGTATTGAGCTCGCCATTAAGCTATAAATACCAACTGTTATGTTCGTTCCAACGCTGGAAATATATCACCTCCATGCTCATTGTATTGTACATAGATACGCATTGATGTATGCTATTTAAAAAATTGTTTATTATATACGTTAATACTTTTATAATAACCGACCAATTAGTTTGACTAATTTTTCTTTTTCGGTATTTTTGTTTGAAGAACAGTCATTAGAGGGCCTAGCAGGAACTTACCGAACCGAAGTAAGTCGATGAGTCGAGTTTACTTAGGATGAAAATATTATATGAGGCAGGTGTTAGTCGTATCAAGCTTCTAATCAATTCTATTGCAACCCGCATTGATGCTAGGAAGGTTCCGCTATAGGCCTAGCACGAACATTTTCATCCTAAGTAAATTCGACTCGTCGACTTACTTCGGTTCGAAAAGTTCGTGATAGGACGTCTGAAAATCTTATTGTTTCTATAAATAGATTACGGTTTATGACCTAATTTTCTCAAAAGATTTACAATCACTTATGGAGAAAATACAATATGAAATAGAAAAGTAAGCATATTGTTTGATTAGCGTGTGACGTGATTTTGTCAAGGTAGAGTATTTGTAAAACAGCATGCATGCGAGAACGTAGTTTAGGTCCATACCATAATGATAAAATAAGCGAAAATAATTAAAGTTAGATTTTTTAAAGGTAATATTATAAAGTCTATAAGTAAGTGTATGCAGTGGGATAATAATTGTTTAGTTTTCTCGTGCTATAGTGTCGCTATTTGTACAATATCTTATTTAGTTAAAATAAAAAAGAATCGTTTAAAGTGTGATTGTAATTTACATTCAAATTGGATGTCTGAGGACATTAAGTTAAAGTGATTCCTAGTATTATTTTAAGTAAAAAATAACTCCAAAAGAGTACAGTGAATTCGCAATTCCTAAGTCTAAGCTCAAACACTTCTTTTGTGTCAAGTTTAAACAAAGCAGAAACGTCAGTTTGTTCAAACTGAAATGATTTATTTATCCGCGGACCGTTAACAGTGAAAAGCTGTTTGAAAAACCTTCTCAACCGGGGCGCTACGCCGAACTTGAAAAGTTGAAAACGCAAGTCTTTCCGTCGCTTCCAAGTTTGTTTTTTAGGGATCTCGAATAGCTCGCTCCGAATACGGAGGTCCGCTAATAAAACAAAGTTTCGTATTGTCCGTCCCACGTTTTGATGGGATTAGGAAAATGTTTTATTAGGCTCGACGTTTTCGTTTGTCTCGCTATGTAGGTAAGGCCTTTTTTGATAGAAAGGGTTCTTCTTCTTCTTCGTAATATTATCTAACCTGCTATAAATATATAAAACAAACTGCTACCCAGCTTCTAAATATACACGCCCCTTACTTTGCACACTCGGTCTCTGGGGCAGTGGTGACAAAGCCCACCCAAATAAAGAAGTTAATTAAGTCTTACTAGTTCTTTTTTGACAGGACGAAGTGGAGAGGGAAAATTAGAACAGCTACCACTACCATTTCCGATACATAGGCAAGAAAAGAGAGAGACAGAGTTCTTTTTTTTGAGTAACCAACATACTATTTCTTTCAGGCTCTTCTTGTAGGTGCAAACTTTCCGAAGCAGTCGTAGAATTATTTTTTAAATTCGAACACATTTAGTACTTTAAAGTAGAATTTATTTCTTATTAAATGTTGACTTCAAAAGAACAGTAACTTAAAACAAAGCAATAGTTATGTCCAAATGACTAGGTATGTATGTTTGTCACCTTAGTTACTTAAAAAATATATCAAACGGCAATAAATTCTATACATAGTAACTAGAACATTTTTTACAACTTTAAACCAATATGGCCGACCATATGGCGTCTCGGTTGCTCGCACCGTGAAATTATTAATGCGTTCGGATACACTGACTTAAAAATGAATAATGATACGTTTTAAAGAACAGCTTCTCGCTGCTTTGATTTGGTTTGATTGGTTTTATTAATGAACTATGATAAATGTAGTTTTTTTACGATGACGAGGAGGGGTAAAATGACAGATACATCACCTGATTATTATGAGTGACTACTAACGCCCATAGATAATACAATGTTAACCTATTTTTATTTTGGTTTACAACTGCGAAATCTCATGGTAGATTTTGTTTTAGTATAGTACTAGCTAGCACGCGGGTTCGTTCGTGTAAAGCGTAGCTTTCATTTCAATAGCCCATGTTGTCATGACACACTACCAAGGAAGAACGATACCTAATGAGTATATTAGACATCTTTTACTTCTTTTTCTTAAACGCCTTCAGTTTCACACGTGCGAAGTCAGGTCGTTTAAGGTGTATTAATAATGACAAAAAAGGTTCCATTGAGACAATGCCAAGGCAAATCATTAGATCACTAATTGCTCCACAATTTATCTTAATAGAGCGTGAAACTGTTTAGGAATTGAATGAATCAAGACTACGTTTGAGGTCAAAGCCAATGCTACTGACGACTTTTATACCGCACGACACGATTGTCGTACGCATGTTAATACCTCACGATACGACATATCGTATGAAAGTTAATAGTTTTTATTTGTACATAAATCTACATCATAATACATAAACAAACTTCAACTAATACAGATTAACTTATCATATGCCAAAAATAGATTTTCTCTCTCTATAACTAACAATATCAGATCTTTTAAATTAAGAACTAATGTTTAGAGATTGTAATAAAGCAAATGGATACAATTCAGTTCTTTATTAACACAATTTAGTTATAAAAACAGTTAACTTATCAAGTCAAAAAAAAAATAGGTAAGTTGACAGAAAATTTGTAAAATCGTTGTTTTTTTTTAGATTGTGCAATCAAGAGAACAAAAAAAAATAACTTTACTCTAAAGAACTTTAACAAAAGAAAAAACATTTAGAGTTTCATTTGTTCTTTAGTAAAATACATTTAAAATCAGATAAACAGAATATTTCAGACAAACACAGACAAAACATTTTCTAAGTTAATTTAATTGGTTCGAAAGCAAATATATAAAATATATAATTACTATTTATGAATAATATTCCTAATTTGCAATATCTTAAAGTGTAAAATCGTTTTAGCTAATTTAAGTTTACGCGAATTCACGTTGACAATTATTTTGTTAATTGACTTTTCGGTTGCGAATTTATCTTCGTTGCAATATCAAGGACATTTATGATCTTGAGTCATAGACTTTACAAGGAGTACGAACTTATACGACTTTATATAGAGACAAGACACGCAGTCAAACAGTCGGCAACGCATGTGGGAGCCTTGTGGCAGTGAAGTTGTTCATGGGTGTCAATAGGCACTATACCGCTTGCCCGTTTGCTCCATATTGTATAAAAAAATATATGTCATAATGATTTATCCAT
Source organism: Charaxes varanes (assembly GCA_024363005.1). Lineage (NCBI taxonomy): Eukaryota > Metazoa > Arthropoda > Insecta > Lepidoptera > Nymphalidae > Charaxes > Charaxes varanes. Next base: position 661,827 of record JANCMC010042188.1, on the reverse strand, counting down.
AGGATTTATATAAATCTAGTGTTCAAGCATTTTAACATTTTCATTAATTTAGTCCTAAGTCAAATATAATATTATCGCCAGAAAATTATACAACATTAAAAAATATATATTAAAAATGACTTTCCCAAGAGTTTGTTAAACCAACCCAACCCAACTTGAGTGAAAAACGTAAATTAATTTTGTCACTTATGAGGAAATCTCGAAAACCGCGGGACTTACAAGGGTGAAATTCGGCAGGGAGGTAATTTATAAATTATCGTTAGAAGGAGTCCGTTAAGAACGAATTTTGCGACAGGGCCGGATTAAAATTCGGCAGGGAGCTAGCTTATAGCTAGAAGCGTCTGGTAAGAAAGGATTTTGTGACAGGGCCGGATTAAAATTCGGCAGGTAGCTAGTTTATTGCTAGTAGGCGTTTTATTATATGTATTTCTACATTTGTGGCACAAAAAGTTATAGATTTGGCTTAATCTATACGGCCTTATACGGCCTCGCAAGATTTTCCCATCCACTTGCATTAGCTACTTGTAATTTAGCTCTATTCAATAAATTGCACAATACCGCTTAAATTGCATTTGCAGAAACAGTAGTAAAATAACTGAGAAAGAACAGCAACGCCATTGATTAGTATGGATTAGTCAAAGAGTATATTTGCCCATAGATTATAACGGTTATAAAAGAAACTTATTACACAGTATCTAAAAGAAAAAAATATAAATAAATTATTAATGATACAAAATGAAACTGTTATACAATATTTAAATATAAAAAAGTACAACAAATTTTACACAAAATCAAAATATAGACATTACAGAAAAATATAAATATTAAATTACAAATATTACAGAAAAACAAAATATAAAATTAAATGTCCTTAATTTTGTAATGACCCCAAGACAATAAACTCCCGTCTGATCCTAACCCTGAACAGCCAACGTAAATTAGTTAATCAAAATGGCGGCGCTTTGTTAAAAATCAAACGGAGTTTACAAGAAAGATGTAAGAAGAATAAACGGATCAAGATTCTAATATAAGCTGCGATTATCACGAGCACCAAGACCCACAGCTAGATGAGCTGCGTTAATCATGTCATAAAGTTCATCAGCTGGAAGAAAGTATTTTACATTCCCTTCACACCGTGTTATGAGTTTTTTTGTCATCACTAATTTTCAAAACAGCTAATCGTTACAGTCTTGTTTTTTGTAATGATGTTCTTTATTCCAACTTTTCCGCGTCTTCTACTTGTTTAACTGAATTCGCATATTCATTTATTTCTATACATATTATAACCGTACCTTTTGTACCTTATTGTCCAAAATTATTTTCGGACCCCGTAACCTAGTTATAGCTGTGTAATCACCTGGTTGAGATGATTTTCGACGATACAATGGATACCCGTTTCCTTCTGTAATCGTGTGCTCTATTAGAGCTCTGAGGTATCTTATAAAACAGAGATTATCTTGCATGCTGGGTGCGTCCATATTAAGGGTGCCACTTGACCCATGAACCATTTGTTTTAATTATATCATGCAATATTGGATTCTCATTTCGGTCAGGAAATGCTGAACTTATCACTGTAACTGGACGATTTTTTTTCCGCCAGTCAATGCTGTACATAAAACAAATTCTTGAAAACAAAAAGGTTTTCTTCTGGGAACAAGTTAATCATCAGCTTCAAAGTTTGTAATCATCTATAACTGATGTTCGAATTGTCTGCCACGGACTTTGACACGCGCTTGACATCTTATAATAAATGCTCTTCTACTAAAAGATCGTGCGTAGCGGCGTTTAATTATTTTTAAAGCGGCCAGGCTGCTTGAACACGGCTGCATCTTTCCTTCTTAATATGGATTTTGAATACACGTCTTTTTTGAGATTGCCCCATTAAAATCATCAACTGGATTTAAAGCAGGGGATCGTGGAGTGCACAAAATTGGACCTAAACGTCCAATCCGTTTATTTGGATATGAGGCATCTTAAAGTTTACACGGATGTTTGCAATGTAATGTACAAGACAACCATCATTTTAGAAGCAATGAAATTTCCCTCACTTCCTCACCAACGTTCATCAGATCATTCCTTCATTCAGTTTGGCAGATCATTTTGTAGAATATTCAAAAAAAAAAAATATGGCCAGATAAGTTTTCATGCAATTCAAATGGACTCATAATGTTCCCGTTTATTGTACCAGTCCAAAAATTTATTTTAAATTGGTGTTGAGACCTTACTTCTGGGAATAGATGCACATTCGACATTTGCCATCTATGCAGATAATACATCTTGAAGTATCCGTGTTTTTTATGCCTCGACTCGTCACTTTACTATAATAAATAAATATATAATTTTACTGAAGAATTGATGATCTTGTCAAGCATTTGTCGACAAAAAATAATCTTGCGTTGTAATCTCTCGTTTGCAGAGCTTGCGTCTTATGGTAGGGGTGAAATTTATATTTCTTTAGTACACGGTGTACGGTCGTCTACGGAATTCCAGTACGTCGTGATATTCGTATAGTAGACGGGTATTCTCTATTTTGTCAAGCACAATGTCTTCTCTATTGATATCTGCTAATATTTCAGCACTCATACCACCAATACCACTGTCAAGTATTTTACCTTCCGTTTAAGACCTGTGCACTCTAATATACACGCGGTAATCAGAATGACAAGCGTTAAGCTATCTTTCCCTATCGAAAGCTGCGCGGGGCGCGCAGCTTGCGCGTCCGCATGCGCTTGCGCTGCTGCTGCTGCGGCTGCGCTCGCGGATGCTGGGACTGGGCTTTATTCCCTTTGCTCTTTATGCCCTTCGTCACCTGACTCGACACCTCCTTCAGGGGAGGCGGCGGCGAGGCGGGTGTGAACGAGGGCGGTCGGCGTCGGTGTGGGAACAGGCCCCTATTTAAAAATAATCTTCGACTATTTAATCGCTCAAATTAACCAGGGTCTAAGAATAAAGGCCTACTTGGGAGCTTTTATCAGTTTACGCAATAGCTTTTTTTTAGTATATCTGTTTAACACAAAACATCGATTCCTATGTGAGTAAATACAAGCGTTTTGTAAGGTTTCACCTGCATCTGGTCCACTTCCTTTTGGTGCTTGGCGATGCTGTCTCTGTCCTTCTGGTACTGCGCGCTGCTGGACTTGAACTCCTTCTCCAGCGTCTTCAGTCTCTCCTCGGCGTGTCTCTTCTCCATCATGCTCTGGGCGATACGCGTCGACGCCTCGGAGGCTTCCTGTTTCGCCGCTATCAACAAAAACCTTAATACACTCACCGGCAAAATTAACGGAACAGAAAAAAGGGAGAATATAAAAGAGTTAGTTTTATTTTTAAATAATTATTTAAGATACACTTAGATGAGATACAATTCTGATATATGCCCCAATTGTAGATGCACGCAACATTACCAGAGGATATCTCTATTCATAATTTACATAAAAAATAATTGCAACATGAAACAACAATTAAATTAATATGTATGGACATTAAGTTGCAAACACCATACATAAAGTTAAAAAAAAAACTTAACTAAACTTAATACATTTTTCTTCTCCTTCATAGTGATAGAGAAACAGTTGAAATTTTTTAATTTTATGACGGTTTATAACTAACGAAATGAATGTTTAATATCAAGTGTTTCCACCGCCTGCTCTTGTTAAGGGTTCCATCCGTCTATCCATCCATAATGTTTAATTATTATTTGTATAAAAATAAAAGTAACTATTGTTTAGTGTGTAAATTACTATATCTTAAGGCAAACTAAAGGATTCATACGCTATCTTTTTCAAATACTTTACCTAAAATAAATTGTTGTAAAATTTAAATCTGTGTGTTCTATTTCATATACACCTTTACAATTAGTATATATTTGTAGTATCCGTCATTCAAAGAATTATTATGAAGGCCTTCGTAACAATATTGAACAATTTTAAAGCTGTAAAAAAAATATTGAATTGAATTAAAAAATTAAATAAATTAAAAATTAATTGAATTAAAAAGTAATCTATATATACAAAAATTGCGAGGATGGAGAACCATGAAATTTGGCACAATTATAATTTATATAGAGAAGGTGGTGCAAATGCTAATATTTTATTATTACAAATATATAAATAATTAAACTATATACTGCTGCCATTTTTATTATAACATTATTATTATTGGATGATTTAAGAACCAGTGTTAGAATGAGTTACCCATGTATTACCTGGCCATGCTAAGAGCTACTTAACTAAGTAATCGACTCTAATGCCGGACACTGATTAAGCTACGACTTCCTCATTGGCCTGCTTTAATAGGATGGTCTATTTACCCATGAGCTGGTCCTGCAGAGACTCGGAGGCCCCCTCCAAACCGGAGCTAACTGCCAAAAATCTTTCCTGCGCCTCCGCAAGCGCCTTTTCACTCGCCTCACTTGCTGAGCGCAATTGCTCAAAGGTGGACGATACCTACAAAAGAAATTATAATATAACTTCAAAGAAGTCAACATTGCTGAACATTATACTTATGACGTTCATAAGTGCTTATAAAAAAGTCTATATGAATAAACGATTTTGACTTTGAAAAAAAATAGTTTGGAAATCTTAGGGGGACCATGTTGCGGGCGGACAGTTGGACGAACGGACAGAGCGAAACTATAAGAGTTCCTTGTAGGACTAAGGAATTCTAAAAATGTACTAACATTATCCAAAATCGCCTTTTTGTCAGCCAGTGCCGTGTTGTCGTCAGCCAGGGCCCGTTCCAGTAGTCTGGCCTTTTTGTCGTGTGACGTCAGCGTGTCCTTAGCCGCTTTGTGCGCGGCGGCCGCACCCGCTTCCACCCTTTCTGCTCCTTGCAGTTCAACTTCGAGCTCTTTGAGGACACTCCCACTTTCCTTTGAGAATAAAACATTTGTGAATATACTAACTGTTTCCCGCGACTTTGTGTCCGAACTAATATCGTAAGAGCCCTTAGACCTTATTAATCTGGAAAATCCTTTCTTAGCGGATGTCTACTAACTATAAACTACCGCGTTGCCTAATCTCATCTTTGTACGCCCATCAGTTTTCGAGATTTCGTGTTAGGTGATCTTTCGCTTTATATATATGAATATAAGATATTGTACAATGTTTCTATCTTGAAAAAAAAACTACTTTTTACTGTCAGAACTGGGCCAAATTGAAATGGGACCACACGGGAAACGCCAGCTTTCATATAAAAGAGAATCATCAAAATCGGTTCACCCAGTCGAAAGTTCTGAGGTGACAAACATTTAAAAAAATCAGTCGAATTGACAACCTACGCCTTTTCAGAGTCGGTTAAAAATCACTCAGTCCTAGATAATTACATAGCAACTATAATTTATTTTTTTGAGTCACAAAATTTGATCTTTACAACTTCTACTCGGAATTAACTTACCTCGTCTAACTTTCTGTTAAGCTCAGCAACCTGTTTGTCCAAATCTTTTGTTGAGTTGAGGTTACGCAAAATGCATCAGAATACTCTCTTCTGGCTTTATTTCTTTCAGAAATAACTTCATTTAAGGGAAGTTTTCGGCGTACATAACGGCATAGTTTATGGTGTGTATAGAGTACATTATTTTTTAATTTTTGTAAGTTATCATTCCAGAAAGGAGGTTTCTTTGGTGCGCTACAAGAACGGGGTAAATATCTGTCGCAAGTAAGCTGTACGGCTGTAGTAAGGTTTTCAACGAGTGTATCCAAATCGTCAGTAGAGAAATTATCAATAGTTTCAATGGATGGTAACCTTTCTTTAATATCATTCTTGAAATTGCTAATTATTGCACTCCAGCGTATGAATGAGGTGTTGTATTTAAAAGTGGTGAGTTTTTTATTTTTAGTGAATGTGATATTGGTGAATAAAACATTGAAGATGATAGAATGATGATCAGAACTAGGTATTAGGTCCTGATTCACATGCCAATTATTTATGTGAAGAATGTTATTATTGCTAATGAGTGTAAGGTCGATAATAGATTCACGGTGTCGTTGATGAGTGACAGTGTGAAATGTGGGTGAATTACCGGTGTTGCAGATGACTAGATTGTAATTAGTGACGAGGTCAACGACTTGATCTCCTCTAGGGTTATTCCTAACTGAACCCCATAGATTATGCCATCCATTAAAATCGCCACATATGAGAAATGAGGAATTACAATGAAGATTTATGAATATGTCAAGGTTGTTGATGGTGTTATAAGTATCATTACGGGGTTCAATATAAATTGAAATGAGATGAATGGTGCGGTTGGTGGTTTTATCTTTGCATTGTACGATACAGAGATTTGAATTGGAATGGTCGATGATGCCGAGTGATGAGGTGACATTTTTGCGGATGGCAATAGCTGCATGAGTTGGTCGACCTGTAGGGAATTGGTGAAGTGTATAATCGGAATTTTCTAATTTCATGCGCTCAATATTGGCAGTATAGGGTTCAGTTATAAATACAAAATCGGGTTTATTTTCATGAAGATAGATGTTGAGTTCATGGAGAGCATTTCTACTGCGCCCAAGATTGATTTGAATGGTGTTGGATGTAGATGTGGATGATGAGTTAAATGAGTCAATATGATTGCTAAGTAATGAGTTATGATCCATAATCAACCTTTGAGCGTGTACGGCCGATCATAAAAAGTTTCCTTGGACATTGATATGATGTAGCGCTATGATCTAATTTATCATTGTTTTTCTTGCTTCGGACCTGATAGCACTTGCAGTTGTAACAAACTGCCTTAGTGTGGTCTTTATTAGATGGACAATCATTGAATTCATGGTTGGGGCTTGAGCAATGAGAACAATGAGTCTCATCAGACTTACAGAATTTTCGAGTATGTCCAAATTTTAAACATTTATAACATTGGAGTAGGGGGGTGAAGTCTTCAACGTGTACACGTTGATGGTCAATATTAATTTTCTGCAGCCTAGTGACCGCTCTCCATACATTTGGAGTACACATAAAAATAGCGTTATATAAATTTGTTTTTTTGTTTGCACGCCGGAACCTAAAAATCAGATCATTTTCATCATTAATTGCAGCTTTAATAGGATCATTTTGGCAAATAATGATCGATTTTAACGTATCCGGCGAGATGTCAGCGCATATACCCTTAATAATAAACATAGGTTTGAGTTTCTTGGAGACTTCGGCATTAATATCAGGATGTGACTCACCGATCTTCTTTAGTGTTGTTTCTAGGTGAGTGGTGCTATCAAACTCTACCCTAAGTTTGCTGTTCGAAATTAACTGCACGCTGGCTGGAGAGAAATTTGTGTCACGGAAGGATATGCCCTTCTTCCAGGAAGATAGTGTATCGGCAGATGAGGCTCCTTCTTTTTTTGATGATATGATTAGTGAGGGCTTTGTAATGGGTGTTGGCGGCAGTGAGGTCGATGGCTGCAAAGTGGGTACTGAGCGAACTGCTTGCGCGTACGAGGTAGTATTGTTTTGACAAGTGATAATTTCTTCCTTGAAGGTTGTTATTTCTTGCCTCACTGCATTAATTATATCTGTTTTCAGATCATCAGCAGGTGGAGCCTGCATGATTTTTAATTCACTTCCAATTAAACTAGGCAGTAAGTTTATTACAGCTTTAATTTCTTCCGCCGCATTGACAATTAGTTTTTTATTGGCTGCTGTAACAGTCTTGCCATCATGCACAGTTAATGATATGAAAGAGCAGAGCTTCTCAACTGTGTTCATTAGTGATTCATAGTCGGTTATTTCTTTAATCTTGATTGAAAGGGGGGAGAGGGTCGGAGGACGAAGTCCGCCCGTACCACTATGATGAATATCCGTTGACATAATATTTCTATTCCATCAGATAAAAAAATAATTATACCTCTCATATGATGAAAATCTTCAAATCTTCAACAATTTTATCACAATTTTCCAAGTCACTCTGTTTAGGCACTTTTCAAATTACCAAATTAATTGGTAAAGGCGATTCAAGCCCTTTTTTACATGTTGAGTATAAGAATATAAATATAGACTATACCCAGCTCTAAAAAATGAAATTAATATTAATAAAATCATAGGTGTACGAAAAAGTGTCACGTTCCGCCTGAGCCGAACGTCCGAGCGAGAGCGCGAAAAAAGCGATTGATCGCGTAAAATTATCGTCCGTAAACCGACTGTACAGACAACCAATGTTTTTTTTAAATGTGGTAATTGCCAAATGGGCTGGCGATAGAATAAAACTGGCAGATGATTAGGGTACTAATTCTTCTGCTACCTAGCGTTATTGCGGTACCGGGGTCCGCTTAAATTGCAGAGGATGTGGCTGTGGGGCGAATTAAGATGACCAACTTTCGTCTGACGTCATCCCCGAAACCCACACAATCTACAATTTCAAGACTAATATCACTCAGTGACATTCATCTCAACCCACTGTTTGTGAGTAGAATAGTAATTACTGTAGGTAATATGATTACTGACATCAGCATAACTGTACTTACAACACCATTTTATAGATCAAAAGTTGTACTCAGTATGTGTAACATACACATACTTAAGCTAAAGGCCTATGCCATGAAAGGGAGTGCTCTTAGATATGACGTTGATGATGTTCAAGACAAAATATGACAATAATAAAATGTGTAAATTCCTCGCTATAGGAATTAAAAATACTTTCCTATAGTGAACTTAACAAAATGAATATATAATTAACCTACATTACCTACACATCTTACATTATCAATGTATAATATAGTACGATTGCCGTTTAACCTCTACAATCGCAAATGCTATATTTGTAACAACAAAGGTCAGACTGATTAAACGAGATAATTAAACGCCTACTAGGACGTAGATACTCGACAGACAATCATTTCCGAATGTTCAGTTTGTGTTTATAATTTTTGATTACATGTGATCTTTATTGAACCAATGTATCGATGGTCAGCACTTTTGAGTCTGTTTCGATTATTGAGAATGATTTAAACAAATATATTTGAATTGTTCAAGTGTATAAATGAACAGTAATCCCCTGTATAACACAGTAGGTTTATTCCATATTATAGGAAAACGCATTATAGGATTATTCTCGTACAACATGCTTTTACGGCAACGAATGCGCATAATATAATATTATAGAATAGTATTAATGCGTGATATGAGCACCATGTTATAGGGGAGATTACAGTACTCTAACAATAATAATATATACATGTACACCTTCGTTGTCATTTTTTAAATCTATTGAATTGACTATATTATTGCACTGAATTATTTTTCTTGACAGTCTAGTAAAATTATTAATTGAATTAATTAGTGCTTGAGCCACATTTGCAAGACACAAAACTGGGTTCTGTATGTCTTTTTAATTTGACACGATGCAAATAAATAAATGATAAACTTATATATCGTGTTCTCTCTTCCACAGCAACATGTCGGCTCGCAATCTGTCCAACTTCGCGGAGTCTGCTATGGCGGTGAACCGGGTGATTCAGCAGCACTTCTCCATGAATTATTCGTACATGGAGCGGCCCATTGCTGCCCTGCGCAGCAGCAAGTCGTGCCACCCGAGCCCCGACGCCGCATTCCAGAGATGATCCTCGAACTATACCGGGATGACCCGGTCTAGGAGAAGAATATTTGACCCATAGCCGTTAGGAAGAAGAAGAATATTTGACCCATTGCTGTTTTCAGAGATCTACTATAAGATCTGCTATAAGAGATCCATTTGCTGACTTTGACGGTGTTTACTCGAAAGGACTGGAGACATGCAGAACCAGCTGAGTGGCGTCTAAAATGTGCTTAAACTAGGCAAGGATGTAGTTAGTAGACATCCGCTAAGAACGGATACTTCGATGGGACTAGTTTCAGAAGGTTTTAGGCTTTTGAAGTCGCGGGAAACAGCTAGTATTATATAAAAAGGCCTACCCAGGCTTTTATTCTCAGACAGGCCAAATGTCCGCTGAATGCAGTATTTTTAAAAGAAATGAAAACTGCCTTTTAAAAAACAGCAAGGAACTAAAAAGTAGCCAAAAAGCAAAAAAATAATTAGTACTTTCTTACGATTACTTAGTAGACACCTAAGGATGCGTTGAAATCGGTACCAAGCCAAAAAGGTTCCCCGTTAAACCGATGCAAATGGTACCGACTTCTCCACATGAGTAGTACTACTAAGTAATCGTAAGAAAGTACTAATATTTTTTTGCTTTTTGGTTACTTGGTGTTTTGTGGAGGCGATATTCTTTTTATTTAAAAATACTTTATTGTTAAATTTTTACTGGAAAGTAGATGTATTTTGTCTAAATATGATGTGGGTAGGTCAACTAAATGCATTGCTCGAACGAAAACATCATCGATGTACAACAATTTTATGTATATAAATTTTTAGAATTTTGTTGATTTCTCAAAAATCGTCTTACTAATTTTGATGAAATTTATATGGATGTACCTCTGAAGTATGGTCTAACAAACAAGAAAGAATCATCAAAATCGATTTATAAATGGCGGAGTAATGCGCAACACCGCTGCGGTATTTCTAGCAGAGGTAGCGACTCCCGTTTGCAAATGTTCTTAGATGTTGGGACTATTTGCGAACGGGGTAGTGCGTGTAAGCGTTTCACAGCGACAAAAAAAAAAGAAAAAAAAAGGGGGGTTTATCGTAGCCACTGCTGACACAAGCTTTTAATTTAAGCTTAGCGGGAGATGAAACGGGAATATTAGACACCTAGAAAGCATTGCTAACATCCTTTAAAAACAAACAACATTACATACAGACACTCCAATTTTATGGAAACGGATTAAGGGGGAATAGAAAAAATATCAAGGAGTAATACGGAATTCGTGTCCCTCTACATGAGGTTGGGACGTTCGATTACTATTCAACGGGGCACGGTGGATTGCTTAGAAATAGCTCGAAATCGGATCAAGTGGGCACTTGGAAACAAACTTCTGCCTAGAAGTATGTTTATTTCTTACTCTACAACATCGCATAGAAGTGACGTACTTCTGTGCAATGTTATGTGGAATTTTTCTTTCCTGCTTTGATGTTTTCTCCTTCCTATATAATTGTACTAGCGGACACGGCAGACGTTTTCCTGCCCGAACGTGGCTTGCTCTTAGCTCTCGTTCGCACGAGAGTTAAAAAAGCGTTGCGTTAAATCTCAGCGTTGACGCTTTTTCAGTGTCGTCGGTACGAAAATATACCTTATATGTATCTAAATAGCGTTGAAAATGGAACATTGCTCGATAAAAAAGCGACGCGTTATAAAAGACTTGGGAAGACAGAAACTTGGGAATCATGTATTATGTTGATCTATCTTGTAAGGTTTAGCCAGCGCTGACGTCATCTTCGAAAACCCCACAATCTCTTCTACGACTAATATCACGCAATGACATTCAACAGGACCACCTTTTTCTGCGCGCCTTCCGATGTATCAACGAGGTCAGATATTTGAAAACCAGTTTTATAATCGGTCACCCATCAATTATCCGGCCGCGGTAAGAACTGCTTAACCAAGCGATCGGCACAAATGACGGGCACAGATTAAACTGCGACCGCCTCACAGCTACGTGAGTATTAAATTGTATTAATCGCCCCCTTTGTTAAAGTCGAACACAATCTCCCCCTATACGGTTTAGTGCGCGCAACTTTATGAACTTTCCCCTCGCTATGATAGTTCACCATTGTGCTAGTAGTTATCTGTTATATAAATCGAAAGTGTTGTGCGTTATTGAAACGACTCGGGTGCGGTCTTTCAGATGTTAAAATAGTTTCTTTATAAGATACTTGGAATATGAAAGAAATGGTTTTTATAAGAGAAGAAACTCTTCGACTTGCTCGCCTCGTGGTCGAAATTCGGCTGCAAATCTAAAGATTAGCCTAATTTATGCACATCTAAAGGAATATACAAAATTTCAATTCTTTTTATTTTTGACATTTTAATTGACAATTAAAATTTTTACTGTCGTCACGACGACGCTATGACATAATCTTATATAGTATTTTTTCTTAACGTTATCCGGGTCAAGTACCAAGGTCCGCTTAGATTGCAGAGGATGTGGTTGTAGGACGAATTAGGATGATCGATTGCCATCTGACGATATATATATTTGGAAATATATAAATATATACATATGGATAACACACCAAGACTCGAGGCGGATATCGAACCCACAAACCCCGCAGCAAAACGCAGGGTCACTGCCCACTGCGCCAACGGTCCAGTCATAAGTGCAAAACAAGATGGAAAGATGTAGTGACAGAGGACATGAGGAAGTGCAGAATTTCCGAAGACGATGTCAAGGATAGGGCGAAGTGGCGGAGGAAAATTCGTAAGGCTGTCCCCACCACCATGTGGAACACAGTAAAGAAGAAGGAGAAGAAGAAGATTCGCATAATAAACGAACAAAACCATGCTTCCTTAAAGTTACTGCTCATATATCCCCAGCATCTTTAAATCTACGAAAACATGGGGCCAATAAAGCGCAGAGGCGGGGCGATTCGTCCTTTCTTATGTTGATCACTCATCCTCCTACATACTTAATCAGTTCCTCTAAAAACCCCTCATCCCTTGAAGGCTAGATAATTAAACCTTCTTGGGAACTTCAATAGTTGATAGACTCAAGTGTTACTTTACGTGTACACATCCGCTAAGAAATGCTTTTTTGATAGAGCCAGACTACGAAAGTCTCTGTGCCGTTGTATGTCTACTTTTAATCTTACGCAAGCAAAGTCACGGGAAACAGCTAGTAAACACTAAAAAAGTAACAAATTACAACTACCTAGACCGAAATCGAAAGAAAAATTTCGATCACATCTTTAAGGTTACGACTTCCAAAAAAAGACCAAGAGGGTGCCAAGACACGCTTATATAGAAGGGTTCTGTATTCGATACGCTATAAACGTATTTGTTAAATAACTTCAAAACTTATTGCCGATTTCGTTCAAAATAATTTTCCTTTTTTTTTTTTTTTTTTATATAACAAGGGGCAAACGAGCAGGCGGTTCACCTAAGTGACTACCGACGCCCATGGACCTCGCGCATGCCGCTTCATGGCAGCGACGGAACCAAACCTGAAGCACGGAAGAGTTTTAAAAAGGGTAAGAGAAGGTTTTGAATGAAAGAGGAAATTATTTTAAATGAAGTGTAACTGATTAGATTAGTAGCTTAGTCAGCAGTGAACATTTGGGTGGATTGCTAGGTCAAGCAGTTCTTATCAGGGCCGGGTGATACATGGGTGACCCATTCTAACACTGATTTCCAAATATCCGAACTCCACCATGTTTTAGAAAGCATGTATAACATTGGGACCCCATTAAGGTGATCGTGTGATATTAGTTGTGAGATTGTGGGGGTTCTGGGAATGACGGCAGTCGGTCATCTTATCTTGCCTCACAGTCACATTCTCTGCAATTTAAAAGGACCCTAGTACCAGACCGGGATAATATTAGGAAGAAGAACGCTAAGGACACAAGTTTACGAGCAATTATGATAATCTTTCTTCTACAAACTAGAATTTTAGCCGTTGGTAGAGGTTTGTTAAAAACGAATTTTGCAACAGGCCCAAATGAAGGAGTTGTAAGGGCTCTCCCAAGTTCAATTTTAAGCGGAAGAAGTCGCAGGAAAACAGCTAGTTAAGTATACAATTGCTGTTACTCACGCCCGTCCGCACTGCTCGCACGTGGTGCTCGAGGGTGCCACCGGTGCGGGTGTAGGTTCTTCAATGTCACTGGCTTCACCAGCGTGCCACTTGCGGATGTGCGTCAACAAGTCGTTCCTGCAATCGACATACACAACAGTGAGATCCACAATTAATTTCCTGTCTCTATATACATTGCAAGAAATTTCCTGCCTCTATATACATCTGCAAGAAAATTCCTGCCTCAACATAGATACATCTGCAAGAAAGTTCCTGTGTCTATAAACATCTGCAACGAATTTACTGCCTCGATAAAAATCTGCAACATATTTCCCGTCTATAAACAACTGTAAGGCATTCCCTGCCTCTATGAACATCTGCAAGGCAGTTCCTGTCTCTATGAACATCTGCAAAGTATTTCTTGTCTCTACAAACATCTGAAAGGAATTTCCTGCCTCTGTATACATCTGTAAGGCCTCTCCTAACTTCCTTACTATAAACAGCTCGAAAAAGTATCATAGAAGACTTAGATTACAGAAACATTTGAAATGTCTGAAGTTAAAGAAAGGGAAGCCAAAAAGACTGGCGCCGTAACGCGTTACGTAACGCAACGGTTTAACCTCCCATATGTTACCACTTCCAAAAACTCACCTCGTAGCGAATCTTAGTATGCAGGCATCGTATCCGCAAACGAATCTGTCTGCCTGGCGGTGTTTCAAAGCGTGAGCGGCGAAGAACTCACTGCTGGTGAACACCTGGAAGCAGACCGCGCACAGAAGCGGCGGCTCGCGTGCGTGCGATCGTCGCGCGTGCGCCGAAAGTGTCGCGCGTGTGCCACAGCGCATGTCGCATACGGGACAAGTGGACGCGCAAGTCGCTTCGTGTCGTCGCATCTCTGCGCTGTTCTGCAAAGCAGAGTTTATTCACAAGGTCAAAGGCTAAAAGTTATTATTATTCTTTTTGTCATTTTATATACACACACAATTTAGAAAATATCAAAACACAATGCTTATTACAGGTAAATACATTATTCGTAAAACTGTTTATAAGATATTGAACCATAAAGAAATCCTAAAATATTTCTGAGTTTTTATGTAATATAAATTAGTCTATGTGAACCTCTATTTGCTTATAGATATATATATATATCCCTTTGATTATAGAACATTTGTTCTGTAAAGTAAAAGAGATACAGTAAATTGGTCAGGGAATAATTGACCGATTTTAGGTAATAATGAAATAAACTATAGAAAAAGAAACTCGTGATTAAATTTATTTATAAAAAAAAAACTTTCAGTTCATAATATAGTATTACAAAAATTGTGCAATCTGACGAGTATGAAATTTAACACATTTAAAGTTTATAGAGAGTATGGTATATGAATGTTAATATTTTTATAAAATATGCCTAATTATTACAATAAATCATTAAAATTAAATCCTACGCACACTGATGCCAAACGATTTACACACACATGTACAAAAGATCTAAAGATTTGCGGGTGAATTGTATGCATGTGCATAAGAACTTTTATTTTGTGTATTTGTTATTGTTAGGACAAGGTTTATATAAAAAAAGGAATGGAAAAGCAAAAGCGAAAAGGAAATGGAACGGCGACGGAAACAAGAATGGGGAATAATGTTATAGGATAATAGAATGTATTACATGATAATAGTAACCCAATCTTCAGATAGAACAGCATATATATATATACATTACTCACCTGGAATAAAACACTGCACAGGTTGCATATAAGGTTCTGTCCTGTCGGTGAGTTGGCAGCGTGCATTATGGAATGGTCCTTTAACGCCTCTCTACTATTGAACTGAGCCCCACATGTCCAACAAGAGTGACGGGCACCTCCAGGGTGGATAGCAATGTGTGCTCTATATTCATTTGCATGCTACAAAAAAAAGGGATTAACAAATTCATTATTAAAGTAACAAATTAAATACTATTATCACTATAACCATTACTATGGTCGCAGCAAAAGCTACTTAATCCAGCGATCGACTCAAATGCCGACCACTGATTAGGCCACGACCTCCTCAATGGGATACTATTTATATATATATATATAAAAACAATCATTAAGAAAGAATTGCCCATTGGCCTTTGCGCAGCTGTGGGACATTATGGGCTAATTAAAAAAAAAAGAATAGGTTTTAAAGTTACAGTGAAGTAGTACCTTCAGTTCGCTGCAGATGTTAAGGTTATTCAAATAGGGTACGTTCGTTTGAAAAACCCTTCACCGTTTGTCTCGGTGTATTTTCCGGAATTCTGCGGTATTAATACGATTTAGTTTTCTGTTGTTAATAGTGTAATTAAGTTGTACTTTTCTGTTTTTATTTGTTTCCTAATTGCTGCCTGCAGCTTCGTCGGACTGGTTTATAACACTTTCAGATTTACACACCTTAAACGACATTTTATAAATTTTTTTTTCGCAACATTATTAGAAAGAACTTTATCATTATAATCATCATTGGCCTACAACATCTATGACAGATGATTTAAACGACGCGTGGATTATTTTGGCACTTGCGTTTGTGGCCTATATAAACCAATTTTCTGGATCCGCATTTTCGACCACAGCTCTCACATATGAGGCTTATTGAGTTTGAGAAAGAACTTAAGTATGACTTATACATCCGTCTATAAAAGTTATAAAATATTTTTTATATAATTAGGCCGCTTTTATTTTAGAGACTTGAGAAATTAGTGTGTCAAGGCCTCCTTTGCTATCATTTAATGCTTGCATATTTAACATTGTTATCAATATTTACATAATCTCAAAAACATAATTATGTATAACCTTAATAGTTCAAAATAGGGTCATTAATATAAATTGTTATTAATTTTGTTTTTTTAACTTCTATTAAACTGTGCGGTAAAGACCAGTATACATACAGTCGGGATTCTTACAGAGGACCCTTTTTATAGTTAATGCGGGTTGCATTAGCATTGGTTAGGAGTGTGACACGATTAAGACATGCCTCCTGTGGGCCTAGAACGAACATTTTCATCCTAAGTAAGTCTAACCGAAGTAAGTCCGTGCTAAGCCTAGGGTCTAGGAGACTAGGGTCTCTGAGGGCTTAGCACGGACATTTCAAACCGCTCGAGTCGAAGATTCGACTGTATTTAGGATGAAAACATTCGTGTTGGGCCCACATGAGGCAAGTCTTTATCGTGTCACGCTTTTAATAAATGCTAATGCAACCCGCGTTGGCAATAAGGAGGCCCTAGCACGAACATTTTCGTCCTAAGTAAAGTGGAATCTTCGAATTCGAACCATTCGAAGTGCTCGTGCTAGGGCCTCTGATTTTAATCCATGCTTTTACGCGTTTTGCTATGGAGTTTCTAAATGAACTTAAAAAACCAGTTAGTATATCGGTACGGTACACATGAGGCTATAAATAAATTATTGTTTGCACATATATAATAGGAATTTTATTACGTATTGTACTGTAGCTATAAACTTTACGATAGAGTCATTTTATTGTACCTATATGTGGTGAAGTGAATACCTGCAATAATACGAAATCATGTTTATTTCTGTAACTAGTATGGATACTTATGTAACTGTAGTAGAATTTTTACTTACGTGGATACCTATATAACTTTAGTAGCATTTGCACAGAAGCTCGTTTATGGAATTAACAGAATAAGGCCTTATTAAGATGATGGAATTTCAATAAAAACGGTAAAAAAATAATTGACATAAATCCGCGAATAAGTCCTCATATCCTATTGCTATATAAATTTAAAAATTGTCACTGTTTTTTATTCTTTTACGAGTCGTTTATAGGACGTTTGCAGAACCAATTGTAAATATGTCTATAAGTAAATTAAAAGCACACACACACACACACACACACATATATATAACACACTCTTAAAACGCATCGTAATATAGTTGAAAAGACAAGCTGTGTCCCGGGACTTCGTCTGCATAAAATTAAACATGCGAGAGCACTTTCTTTCGTAATCTGACCATATCGAAAAGTTCTTTTTTACGGGTAAACTGCCTCTTGGTTCTAGTTTTACGTCTCGCGGTTTTCGATATTTCAGATTTTAGATGACCTTTCGCTTTTATGTACGACTATATAGATAAAAGGGTTGAGGGTTGAATAACTTCATCTTTGTACTTTATTGTTAGTTTGATATTGTGGCCAACTTCAATTTTGGAATAAAGCCTCTTTTAAATTTTTTCAACATTAAAAAAAAATTCAACTATTATTTCTATAGCGAAAAGGGTGGATTGTAATCCGCAAGGTACCCCGGTTCAACTCCGACACCGCTCGGGTTTTGTCGCAGCCACTTCTAACACAAGCTTTTAATTTAAGATTAGCAGAACTCATTGCTAATATTCTTAAAAAGAATGATATTTAAATCCTTCAATATTTTTTGATTGCAAATCAAATATTTTTAATTTTTTGGGGTTCCGTAGTCTTACTAGGAACCCTTATAGCTTACCTAAAACACGAACATTTTAAACTCGCGAAATGGGGCAGCCACACTTTTCTTAGGCTGATCTACTTTACGTTTATGCGCTCTCCTACAAAATTTTGTTGTAAGTCCATACTAGGTTTTGTAATGGGACAGCGGCTTTAGAGCTCCTTTCTAATAAAGAATTTATGATGGTTCTTTACAAGTTCTTTTAGTAGGTTATATATATATACAGTACTATATGACACACGGACGTCTGTTCCTAAGGTAGACAATTTAATGCCTGTGTTACAGGTAACAGCTGCCTGTTATACACAAATATTTTGTTTTAGAAATATATAAATACATACACCCAGACTCGAGGTGGGAATCGAAGCCACGAACCCCAGAGCAGAAGGTAGGGTCGCTGCCCGCTGCGCCAACGGGCCATCCAAAGGTTGTACAAGGATTTTGCTGGTATACTTCTCGCTCCGTCTAACGTTTAGATTGTTTTGTAACCGTTTTTGGTGCATTCAATTGTTAGGTCTTTGACTTACTTGATCGTTTTTATCAGATGGTCTTTAGAGATGTTGGTCTCCCATCGAATTCAGCTCTACAAGGCATCTTCCCACTTGTCTAAGTCCGCATCTCCCTCGGTTTCGTTGGAAACGGTGACGTCGTCGTCCAAAGACCGCGGCGATTCGATGGAGTTAGTGTCTATAGACTTGAGGGTCAGATCCGCGATGAAAGCTTTAGTTTCGTTTCTGAAATAAAAGATTTTTTAAAATTATATTTCGCGTGGACTATTCTGTCCCAAGCCGACGACGATCTATTGCGAGTACATCGAATCCTTCTAATTGAGCTACTCACTGCATGAACCCGTTGACTACGAGGCTCTGATAGCCCTTCGTTCGGCTGAGCTCCTGCGCCAAACTCGCTGAGATCTTCTGCGCCAGCTCATCGAAGTCCTTGCTTCCGGCGGCGGGCGGGCGGAAGCTGTCGGCCAGACCCGTCACACGCAGCAGCATCGAGTACGTTTTGGTGCCCGGGACCGTCGCCTCCGTTGTCTGTTGCTCCTCCTCCTCCGATGGTTCTGCACAAAGGCCCCGACGTATGTCGTTATAGTTTAACCGAAGACAAGTGTAATCGCCAGCAGGTAACTTAGGAAGGTTTTAAGATAAAGACACGGAGCATAGTTGTCTAGTGCACGTGCCGCCGATAGTGAATGCAAAAAGCAACAGGAACAAACGTCGGCTAATGGGAGAAAGCAGAGCGGCTGCGAACCAATCGTACGGCCGGAATATACTTATTTAGGAATTCGTGATTCCCTGCGTCCTGAAGATACCCGAAAATCGAATTCGGCGCATCGAACGATTCTTGCCAAGTTACATGCCGACAGTTACATCGAATGGGTGGTACCAGTGGAGACCATCTAATTTATTAGAAAGCTAAGTCAGTAAATCACTACTAGAACGGAATACCATACATTAATAAACTACAGAGGTATCGAGGAGCTGTCACTCACCGGGCCCGCACGGTCTGATGCAGACCCTTTCCTCGGTGACGGCGGGCGTCTGCGCGTGCTTGCTGGTGCGCTTGTTGACGGCGTCGAAGCCGCCACCGTGTGTCACGAACATCATATAGTAGCAGTGCTTGTCCGTGAACGCCAGGTCCTGAAATGTCACGACGTTTTCAGAAACATTGAAAGTATAAAATCAAGGAACTCGAAGATTGGCCTCGAAGTCCTGCGCCCCCCCTCGCTGAATGATCAATACTGGAACTTCAGCAATGAATAGAGGAGGCGCTTGCAGTCTCCCGGGGTCCTTTCATCTTTGAGCGTACTGCTAAAATACTAGCAAATCTTTGTGATCTCGCGAGGGTTTCTCCCATTTAAGGTCCCCTTCAGCTAAAAAATTGAACGTCCGTCACCTTGGCGTCGCCGGTGTCGCGCGCACGCACGAAGCTGAGCTCGGTGAGTCCGTCGCGCACGCTGCCGCGCACGTCGCGCAGGTCCTGGCGCGCATCCAGACGCGGCGCGCTGTAGCCGCTGACCCATGAGTCCATGAGGAATGGCCGGTTGGTGCGCGGGTCCATCCACCCGATTATGGCGTCCGTTTGTGACTGGGAATTACAATTTTAATAAAAGCTCTCAAAATCAGCTTCAAAGTTTTAAATACACTCACTACGTTGTTATAGTATAATGTAACTTTTTTATTATTGTAAATGGGCTTAAGTTCTCTTGAATGTACTTCTTTAATGTTCATTGTCTATTCACAATATTACTGCGTACCTCCTTCTCGTCGCAGACGACTAGACAGGACGAGATAGTGGATTTTAAGGTCGCAATATTGCCCCACCTTTGTCAGTTTATTCGCGTCAGGCCTCCAGCCAATTTTCATATAAAATTACGTGATTTATTTGGTCAACATTCGTTACTACAGCCGTAGTGCGCGATATCAAGTCGCGTTATGTGCTAGTCTAACGCTTACCATCTTTTTGTCGTTGCTGAAACCGATGCCGGTCCAGGCCTTGCCCTGCTTGGTGCGGATGGTGAATCGCACGGAGTCCTTCCCGCGCCTGAGCCCGAGGTACTCCCACTGCGCCGCGAATTCGCACGTGTTGTTGGCCAGCGAGCAGTCCGGCGGTTGCTTCCACTGCGCGCCGCAGCGATCGTCGTCTAGCGGCTGCACGCCCACTGGGGCGGCCGACTTTGTTTCTTCTAGAATTACAAAGAAAGAACTAGATCCCTTACATTAAACATACGCATATAATCAGGCATCACTTTGAGGGCATTCATTTTAAACAGGAAAAAATAATTACTTTCTGGAATTGATCCTCCCAGTCCCGACTTACCGAAGAAGTTGAGCGTGGCGACGCCGCGCTGGTCGCCGTGGCCGTGGTACTTGAGCAGGTCGGCACGGTAGAAGTCGGCGCCGCCGAGAGCGCGGGTGTCGTGCTGTTGGCCGCGGGCCCAAATCACGTGCATCAGGTCGTCCACGAACGAGTGGTCTGTCGGCTCCTTGGCCTAGCGCCAAACCGTAATGTTAGATCACTGCGGTACGCACTGAATGTTCTCAGCGCTACCCCTACATACAGCAACACAGACGCACATACCCAGCGCAGCTATCGCATATAAGATGGACGTATTGCATGAACCAATATCATTCGATGTTCACTTCGAAGGCTATCTTATAAATTACGATGTCTAGATGCTTTAAAAGTTTATTATAATTACGAACAGTCTTTATGTAACGTATAATTGTCCTGAAGACGAATTCAATTTTTTATAATTTTATCTAACACATTGGTAACAGAAGGTTTGAATAATTTGCAATCTTCTACATGCTATTATTTAATTTGATCCCGTTTTCAAAATTCTTTTGAAGTCAACTATAAAAACCTTTTCATTTATTTTAGATAAGGCCTAAAAGGCAATATATTTCTTTCTTTATCCATATATTTATAGTTTACGTTTACATTATGGTGTATGAGTTAATACAGAATCTTTATTCTAAAATGGGCCATTAGGGGACTGACCTTGATCTTCCTCCTAAACATGATAGTGGTAACGCCGTCTTCCTCAAACCCTGACGCGGCCGTGATGTCGTCATGTCCGCCCCAGAACGAGTCCACTCGGGGGGTTGACCTGACACAAATAACAGCCTCCGTCATACCAACGGGTCATTACCTGCTAGTCAATTTGAAAAAAATCATGGCAAAGTAGATCTAACTCGCGAATATTTCAAGCCTTGAAAAAGGTTGACGACTAAAGAAGCAGATGTATATAATAATTTTATATTTAATAACAGTTCCTGGCAGTACCTGTCTCTGGTGTAGTAGTCCAGCACGCGGTGGTAGTTGCCGATAGCGGTGCCGATGACGATGTCGGTGCAGTCCATGGGGTTGAAGTCGAACTTGGGTGCGTACTCGTGCGCCGGGAAGTAACCTGACGATGGCGGGGTTTAATTGATATACTAGTGCATAGTGGGAGTGTTCATTGGTAACTACTTGACGTTATTTCCACGCGAGATTCATAAATATTTGTAGGATGAACGACATCGTATTCCTATTTATATAGATAACTAGCTGTACCCCACGACTTCGCCCGCGTTTGCCTCTCTTATCACTTAGAGGCTTAAAATTAATTTTTGGAGGAGATTGACTATTATTATATTTATAAAAAGACCTTCACTAATAATGCATTATTTTAGAACAAATTTGATTGGCTTAAAAACGGTTATACTGAGCCAACCTTAAAAGATCTACATATGCTGTAGCAAACTTTTATTTAGAACTTTTAAAGGGGAACCATTTTGTTATGTATGACTTTTGCGAAACTTTAACCATTTACGCAGCGCACGCAGTGGAAGCTCTCAAATGGGAAAAACAACCCCCGATTTTGAAACATTCCTCATTAGTGCTCCGCTCCTATTGGTCTTAGTGTGATGATATACAGCCTATTGCGTTCCTCGATAAATGTCCTGTCTAATACTGAAAGAATTTTTCAAATCGGATCTATATTTCCTGAGATTAGCGCGTTCAAGGAAATAAACTCTGCAGCTTTATATATTAGTATAGATTTGGTTTACCTATTAGGTATATTAACTGCTAGAGACATTCTCGTCAAAGAACCATCGAAAGAGTTACCCGTAACAATTTACTTTCAATACTAAGTCACGAGAATCGTATTGGAAAATACAGTCGGAACGGCATTTCTGCAATTACACAATATTCTCTTACCTTTTAACATAACTTCTATAAGGTCGATCGAAGATTTATATAAAATTAAATTATTATTACCATTGATCCCGAGCCACGTTCACTACGAGTTGTATTAACAACACACTTGCTACTAATAGGTGTTTATGTAATATAGCTTGGATCTTCTTGGCGGGTCAATAACCGTGACCCCAGACTTTTATTTAACAACTTTTCAATTCAAAAATAAACGTTTTTCATTTCTTTTCAACTTTTATATCTTTAGTACACCTTTAACTACATAATCTAAAAAAATGTTAGTAATTCTTTTCTGATCACTGCACTCTTAAGGCTCGATAAGAAAAATATGTTGAAGAGATGTTACACCGATGAACAAAGGAGAAAATTAGGCAAAAATGAGATTTACAACTTATAGTTATTAATTGTTAATAGGTCAGAGTATAAGTCATAGAAATGAAAATTATAAGAAAACGTAAGAGAGCAGATGAGTGGGAAAGAGTAGTAGGAGAAGATAGGGAAGGAATAGAGAAAGAAGATCCTGGCAAGGCGTGAAAGCTTGAAGCGTAAAAAGATACAAGACATGCTATTGATTGGTAATAATATAAAAACAGATTATTAAGCAAAATAATTGAAAATATTTAAAAAAAAGATACATTAATTTGCGTAATAAATAATATTTAATCAATGAGTAAAGCCCGAAAAATATTTTCATTTCAATATTAACGTCGCCACGTAAAATATCTGAATTATTTCATGCACATTGAGATTATACTCAAAATTTATTTTAACAAGTTCTCAAGCATTAGTTTTGCATTCTCATTATAAAAACTTGATTGATTTAAAATTATGTGTTGTTTGTTAAAAAATATATGCCATATAATACATTGTATAACAGTATATATTAGGATAGGTAAATAGACATTAGTACAGCATAATGCCGCGGCACGACAGAGGTGCGAGCCAACATTCGAGTATATGTTTGGGGCGCACCGCGTCGGCCTTCAAGCGGTGCGTTACCTGATTCGTCCGTCAGCCCCTTCACGAGCAGAGTCTCATAGTCTGCTTCTGCGTTGGGTTCGGGTTCAGAGTTTGGTTCTGGGGATGGTTCAGGTTCTGAGGCCGGTTCGGGAGAGGGAGAAGGTTCAGGTTCGGGTTCTGGACTCGGTTCTGGTTCTGGCTTCGGTTCGGCGGTTGGTTTTGGTTCGGGAGTAGGTTTAGGCTCCAAATGAGGCTCGGGTTCAGATTTCGGTTCGGTTTGAGATCTCGATTTAGAGTTCGTTTTTGTATCAGGTTCTGGTTTAGTGTTAGGTTCAGGTTGGGGTTCAGAAGTGGGTTGCGATTCAAGAGTGCGATGTAGTTCTGAAGTTGGTTTTGTTTCTGAAGCAGGTTGAGATCCCGAAACAGCCTTAGGTTCAGAAGTAGGTTGAGGTTCAGAAGTAGGTTCAGGTTCAGAAGTAGGTTTAGGTTCAGAAGTAGGTTTAGGTTCAGACTTAGGTTGTGGTTCAGAAGTGGGTACAGGTTCAAAACTAGGTTCAGGTTCTGACGTAGGTTCAGGTTCTGACGTAGGTTCCGGTTCTGAAGTAGGTTCAGGTTCCGACAAAGGTTCAGATAAGGATTTCTTTTTGGGATCGTAAGTAAATTCAGTCAGTAGTTTAGGCTTTGGTTGAGAGGGCTTATGCTTAGGCTTTGGTTCTAACTTTGGTCGGAAAGGTGGTGCCGGTTCGGGGGTGGTTTCAGGTTCGGGGGAGGAGTTTTCGTCGTCATATCTAACGATAGTCGATGTTTCCACATCTGCAAAAATAACAACCATGCATTCGTCTATACATATCTGTGTTTTTACAAAAGTTAGTTTGCACGTTATGTGTCGGTTGTGCACTTGTGTCGCTTAGCTTTGTGTTCGTTTTAGCATTTGTGTTAAACGATTTGTGCTTTTTCTGTCTTTTATGAATGTTTATACTTACTAAGCTTCTCCTTTTCGGGGACTGCTCGTTTCTTTCGACCTAGGAAACAAAATTATGTAAATACATTTTATTGAAATTAATATTCATAAGCCTAACGTCAAAAAATGTTTCATTTATTAGTGTTGGTATAATATATTTCTCTCCTTTCATTCGGAAAAAAAATCTATGACTTTTTAGCAATTCATAATTTTATAGGTAATGATAAATTATTATAAGCATAACTCTCTCGATGATATCCTTACCCTTGGAAGTGGACACTTTGTAGGAGACGCTGGTTTTGACGGTGACGTCATCGCCGAGGTTTTTAAAGTCGAACCCGTCCAAGGTGTGCATCGCCACTCTCTTGTTCCTGCTGTCGTTTTCGGTCACATTTCTCTCAAACTAGCGGTCTTGACAAATGTTGTTTTGACCGAATTTAGGCTCGTCTCTTATTAGCCAATTAACCAATCTCCTTTGTATATTTTCCATAAAATTTGATACTGGCCGAATGCTTTATGAAATAAAAATTTTACTTGGTACATCAGTCAAAAAGTGTAGTACGAACGTCATATATTTGAAGTATCGAACAAATCTGAATTCTTTAGTATTTCTAAATAATCTTTCGACTTTGCGTTTCTTTCTTCTTTTGTAAACTTACCCCGAGACAAAGGGAGTGAAACAAAACAAACAGGACTTAAAACGGTCTAGCGATTTTCGAGTTTTGGCGAGACTACCGAACAACGATCGATTTTTATACACATACATAGATGGGGCTTTATTGATTTTCTTTATAATATCAATAATGTTTTAATTGGTGTTGCTTATATGCAATATTAATTAATGTACAAAATCAACAAAATATTACATTAGTAAATATAAAGGTACCTTATTGCTTGCTAGCTTTAGGTTGGCGCGCCAGTCCCAGACGTTGACTATCATATCATGTTGTGAACCAACCGATACAAGATATTTGGATGATGTCGAGAAGGCCTGAAAATAATCGGGAAAAATGAAAATTACGAGAACCACAACAATTTAATATTTAAAAGCCTTTATTGTCAACATATTTTACAATAGTACTTAGACTTGTTGTTTCTTATTATTTTAATACAATTATATTATGTATTGGGTCTTATGACGCGAAGGCCTCCCCCCAGCTCTTTCTATTTTTCTCTCGTTTGTGTTATTCTGCGCATACTCTTTTATGTTATCAGGCCAACGTTTTCTTTGTCTTCCTCCTTTCCTTAGTTTGGAATGTAGGGGTCCAACTACTACAATAATCACCTACAAATTCTGAGGTACTAGAGCTTATAAATATCATGCTGAGGTTAAACAAAATCAGTTAAGATAAAAGTAGGACCTGTCAAGATAATTTCAAATAAATCCGCGATAAAGTCTATATTAAGCGTGGATTTACGCAATTTCATTTAATCTCTTATCGGGTTAAGTCATTAGACTTCAGAAATCTACTTGGATAAGTATACTATAATTAATAAATATACCCACTACTTTGTCTGCTGTGGTTTGCGATACAAAATTTATTAAAGTTTGCTCTGGATACTAATAATATAAGTAGGCATATGTACAACACTATAAACCAGATATAGGCAACCTTTTGGCAGGCAAGGGCCACGTCGTTAAGAAGTTATATGTTGGCGGGCCATATTTGCAATTTTTGTTGTTGAGTTATAAATTTATGTACCTAGTAGATATTGTAAGACATATTAGAAATGCTCAATTTTGGTACAATACAATAAAACTTCACGCACGGGTAAGGGATTTTTGCAATTTTATTAGAATAATGACAATCATTTTACTAGGTGCGTTATTGTATCACTTACCACGCAATTGACACCATGCGTATGCCCTGGGAACTCTGCTATCTGCACCGCTCCAGATGCGGTCGGATCCTGAAACACAATCAAGAATCAATTATAAGCAACATTGTATTTACTTAAGGTTAAGCATTTTCCAGTGTAATTTAAAATTGGATAACCACAAAAAACGTTTATACCAATAAAATGACATTTTTATAATGAATAGTACATGCAAGTAAACATCCTCCTCTTCGCGTTGTTTGTCCTCATTTCTGAGGGTCGTGATCCCCCGTGCTGAATTAGTTTAGCATTGACGGTATCTCGCCATTTCTTACGGTTTTTAGCTGTATGGAGAGCTGGATGAAATTCAGCGCCCAAAGTGGTCCGTATTTTATCTGACCATTTTGTTGGGCTACCGGCTTATACCGTCGATCTTGCTAGTAACCATAAAATGCAGTAGGTTTTAGCCGCCTTTCCTTACAATGTGACCAAAGAACTCAAGTACGGAGGCACACCGTAGACAGCCTTGTCATTATTTTTAGTTCACGCAGATTGGATATGTTGGTGCGGAAGGCAGTCCAAGCATACGTCTCCAGCACCACATCTTGAAGGCGTCAATACGGTCATGATCAGCTCTCTTTAGAGTCCAAGTTTCTACTTCATAGGTAAATATGAAAAACACGAGCGTATGGGCAAGTTTAGCTTTTCCATGAGATATTTCTATCCTTCCATATTCTATGTAATTGAGCAATAGCGTCTGTAAGATGTATGTAGTTTCTTTGTTCTATCTACAACCATGACTCTGGTCTTAGCATAGTTGATCTGGAGACCTAATTCTAAGCTGATTCTAGTTATTTTGTCCAAAAAGCTTCTCATCTCTTGTTCATTTGCGGCTAGCAATGTTGTGTCATCCGCATAACGAAGGTTCGATATATTGGTGCCACCTATCACGACTCCACCTTCCCAGTCAACGGATGATAGGGGACAGGATGCACCCTTATCTTACAACCTACCCAAAGCTAAAAGGATCCGAGATGGTCTAATTAACTCTGACGATGCCCGTGTTTCCTACACAGAGTGTCTGTATGAGCGCTATTCAAATATCCTAAAGCTTTTTATGGTATTAAGGAGATTTTGCTTTGACATAGATTTGTTTACATTATAATGATGAATGTATTTTATTTCATACTACTTGTTATCTGCGCCTTCGTCCGCCTAATATTAGGTAAAAAAAAATGTCATTATTATTATGTTACAAGGGGCAAACGAGCAGGTAGCAGGCAGCTAAGTGCCTACTGACGCCCATGGACGTCTGCACTGCGAGGAAGCAAGCAGGTGCTTTGCCGGCCATTAATATCAAGCTTAGGCCACCGGGAAGTCTCATAAACCGTACGATACGGGTACCTAGACGCTCCGGTCCAATTCTGCTACAAGTATGGCGCTACCTCTAATTAGAAACTAGTAGTTCTTTATTTCTAAAATTTCTGCTAGAAAAATCACCCACTTTCTTCAATTTACATACAATATGCAGACTACTTAATTAAAACCACGTAACACGTATTGTGTATGCCAATAGCATTTTCATTTAAAACCACAACGTGAAATATTATAAAATACATAGTAAAGTACGCTATAAGAGCCCTTCGTTTATCACTTAAACAATGCTGGTCTTTTAGACGTCTTTTGTCTCACATATCACCCTCGTAAATTCGAGTGTTCTTTGGTTACAAAGGCGATGCGGACTCTCCTTAAAATAACGATTTGCTTTTCGTTTCTATAATCATAAATCTGTTGATAACATGTAGTGTTTCTGTGGGCTTTGTTTAAAAGAGGATAAATAAAATTAGTATTCGTCGAGCCCTGATCAAGCATTGTTATTCATTGCTTGTACTTTTTTTTAAGTTACAAAAGGCAAAAGAGCAGGCGGCAGGCAGCTAAGTGCCTACTGACGCTCATGAACATTTGCAACCGACCAGGACGCAAGCAGATGCGTGGCCAGCCTTAATGACGAGTTTAGGATACCGGAAAATCTCACAAACCGAACGAAACGGTAAAATACTACACAAATATATTTCACGTAAAGTCAATTTAAAGTTCGGGAAAGTTTTTAATATACTTTTTTATTTACTCAGAGAATAACAGATATTGCCGATGGAAGTTTAATTTATTTATATGTACGTAAACGTTGAACAGGTCGAATAATTCATACATTCAGCATTTTTACCGTTCACGTATTTAGTAATGTTACAATATTCACTAGCTGTTTCTCGCGACTTCTTCCGCGTAAAGTTGCGAGAGCCCCTTGGACCCCCTTTAAAAAATCCTTTCTTAACGTATGTCTACTAACTATAAACTACTTTCCCGCCAAATTTCATATTTGTACGTCTCGCAGTTATCGAGATTTCGCGTTAGATGACCTTTGCCGTTTATATAGATAAGTCTTTAATTGAAATTATGTTTCTCTATCACTTTCAAAAATTTAACACGCGCAGATTAAGGTTTTCAATCATACAGCCTACGAAATTACAAAGATGAAATAAAATAACGTCTTTTTTTTTCATTTCGAATAAACTAATTGTTTCGAGTCGTGATAAATTATTTGGAGCCAGAAAAGTGAAGAATAAGTTAAGGCGGCGGTGGCTTTTAAGTTATTAATCTGTCAAGTCGATGAGGATTTGCTTAATATCAAAGAGTAGTGTTGCGGCAGCCGCAAGTTTACCTTACCCGCCGCTTGTGACGTGAATTAATGGTCCGTTTGGTGCGGTGTATGTGAAATATGTTACACTTTGCGACAACTCCACGGTTGTTCTTGTATTTGACGCCAATGTGACAGCTTATTAAATGGCTCTTTAGTCTAAAAGATGGTGACGTAAATATGAGTGCATTTAATCTTAGCTGTTATTAAACATAAAGTTATTCTAGCCTTTTCTTCAGTTTTTTAATGATTATTTTGGTGTATGATACTAATTGAGAAAATGGCCTTAATCTGCACTAAAGTTTTCAAGGCGGTGGCTTTTAAGTTATCAATCTGTCAAGTCGACGAGGATTTGCTTAATATGAAAGAGTAGTATTGTGGCAGTCGCGAGTTTACCTTTCCTGCCGCTCGTGACGTGGATTAATGGTTCGTTTGGTGCGGTGAATGTGAAATATGTTACACTTTGCGACAACTCTACGGTTGTTCTTGTGTTTTGATTCCGATGTGACAGTTTATTAAATGGGTGCAAGTCTAAAATATGGTAACATAACGTATGTTTGTGTGCATGTGAACTTAGCTTCTCGTATTTATAACCTTTAACATATTTCATATATATATTCTACTAACTTAATACAGCCTCTTTGTTATAATTTACAATTACACATTTATGTTCTGTTGTACTGTAATCCCTCCTATAACACGGTAGGTTTATGTCACATTATAGGAAAACGCTTTGTTGGATTATTCTCATACAACGCGCTTCTACGACCCCGAATGAGCATAATATACTAATATAAATGTGTTATAAGAGCACCGTGCTATAGGAGTATTACAGTATACAGCTAATGGTATAATAAGTAATGAGAAAGAAGAAGATGCCAAGTCCATATAGTGAGGATCTGAAAGAACGTGTTTTTTGAAGTTATTTTACAAAATCCTTTATCGCGTATTAGATACGGAACCCCTGCATATAAGCCTATCTTGACACGCTTTTGGCCTTTTTAATATAACAGGGTGCACACGGGCAGGCTGAGTGAGGCTACGTGACTACCGACGCTCAAGGGCATCTGCACCATCACGAAGCTCACAGATACTTTGCCAGCCTTTAAGGAAGAGTTTGCGTCAGGGGGAACTCTCGCAAACCGAACGACGCGTGACAACAATACCATCTTCTGACGTCACAGCATTGGCCGGCCAAAAGTTGCCCTTATTTTTTTATATAAACGGAAAATGGTAGGCAATTAACTTGATAATAAGTGACTACGAACGCCTATGAAAAATTTCCTAACTAGAAGGAGGAACTTGCGTCTCTTTGAAAATGAGGTATAAAGACGCAAGCTTTTGAAATGAATATGCCGAGATGATATAAAAATTCGATGTACTCTACGGTAACAATTTAAAATATCTTCCAACCTTTGACGATTTCGTAGAGAAATTTTATTCCATACAAAATTTTCTATCGAACATAGGAGGTACATGACTAAGGAAGCATTTTCCTTTATGCAACATTTTGTTATAAGAATTGATAAAATTTTATAATACTGCACTTTGCCTGGTCCGTTGGTGTAGTTGGTATTGACCTCGCCTTTCGCTCCGGGGGCTTTTGAGTACGATTTTGGCGTCGATTTTGGATGTATTATCTATAATGATGTACCCGACTAGAAATTTTGATCAAATCTTGGGCCCCAATTGGGATGCCTAATAGGGACCGCAGATTGGAAATTCACATAAAACTTTGTCTTGCTCTAATTGTGACAGTCCCATTGGGCTCCCAGTAGCATTTCCCACGTAGGTCCCTCTCGGGGAACTCAAAGGGGGAACTCGTCTAAAAATTCTTATTTCCACGTTGTGATTTCCCACTTATGCCCCTCTTGGAACATTATTGAAAAAACTATCCATCAGTTATAAGTTTTGTGCTTGGATTTCCCAAATGAGTTTTAATTGGGCCCCTATAAGGATTACCCGGTTGGGACCGCCCCATCAGGGCTCTATAAGGTTCAGATGTAAAGCCTGGCCTCTCCCACAATAATTTCTAGTCGGGTATATGTTTGTAGATTTATAAAAAAATATTTGTGTATAACAGGCGGCTCTTATCTAAGTTAAGGCATTAAGTTGTCTGCCTTAGGAACAGACGACCGTGTGTCAAATAGACCTATAGACATATTTATTTCTTTATACTAGGTCTTTGTATGCTATGACAGTGAAGTCGAACCAGATACCTTATGAATTTGAATGCCACCTTTGTACCTTTGAACTATTAGGATATCGAATATTGTTAATATATTAAAGATTTGATTAAATTTTCCGTACAGTAAATCGTTCAATGTTATTAAACAATTCAGACGCTGTATCGAATATATTAAAATCATGTAAGATTTTGTATATTTGGTTATATTCTAAGCTCGAACTTATTAAGCTTTCTATGTTTATAAAAGCTGAATTATTAAATTTTCTTCTACAAAAAATTGTAACATTTCTGCAGAAATTAACGTTTTTATAGCAAAAAAAAACATAAATTTCAGGATTAATCTTCACTCCAGAACACTCGAAGTTGTCATGACGTCACAATATGTTGACAGTGCGTTCCACTAAGCGTCACCTCGACGTTTTCGCCGCGACCGTATCGATCCCAGTCAAATCAAATGTCGAATATCTGAATGAGCACTTTAAAACGTAACGATCGCTTATCGGAATGCACTTATAGTATACGGTGACGTCATACGCTCTGCTGGGTGTTTTAGCTGTCATGGCGGATTGCTGCATTAATCCTTGTGAATCTCGCTCACAGCATAAAAATAAATACGTTTGTTAAGCTTTATGTATCTTATTTTATCAGATAAATACATAATTTAAATGTTTTCTGATTGCTGTCGTCAGGTCTATTCTTTTGTGAAAAAGTGTAAAAGAAAAAACCCTATAAATAAATATACAAAGTAACTCAACCAAATTATTGTTTAATTTAAGCATTCCAATATATAAATAATTCATTTCGTCTCCCGTCCAAACCTGAGACCGGCCGCTTTTCATCAGCAAGTTATGGCCGACACGACAACAGCTCGATCCAAAGTTAAATCTCTTCCGATTTTTACAAGTTTAAGGAATTATTTATTCACGAATTCACCCGGAGTTATTTGAGGGTCTCGAATAGTGTTGTGCCTCGTGCCTCGAGTCTCGAACTCAGGCCTCGATTTAAACCTCATGAAGCCTTCAATACTCAAACTCTGATTACTAAAGTTCCACATGATTTGCCAAGAATTTTGTGTCTCGCACGATCCATGAAATCAGCTCCGATATTTCTGCCGTACCTTAATGAGCGCTCGGCACGTGAGTCGATAGCTAGGTTAATCAGTTCTTATTTTGTAAAGTTACAAATGGCTAACAGATCAGCATAAGTTAAGTGCATATTACTTTATATATGATTAAAAGCCACTGTTTTATATCAAATATAAACCAGTGTTTGAGTGGGTCACTCATCTATCACCCAGTCGCAGCAAGAGCAATTTAACCTAGAGATCGACTCAAATGCCGACCACTGATTAGGCCACGAGCACCTCATTAATAACACAAACTGAATAACACAATATACGTTTTTCCTCGCCTGAAATCGAATATATTTAATACTTTATGATTGCACCATAATATGTAATAGGTGTAGTTTTTATTCAATGCAATAGTTTTTATTTGTTTGCTGATAGAATAACTGATAATCCATAAATTTATTAAAATACATTTGGTCATGTCCATAATTTAAGAAATTTAAAAAAATAATCATGTGGCCGAAGAATGTTAACATTATAATATGTTTCTGTATATAACAGATATTTAGTCACATAACGGAGAATATCATAAAAAAGGTCAAGGTGTCTCCGCCCGACGCTGAGGCGCTCCGAGTATTTTTGACTTTGCCCCTGTACCATGAGATGAGAAATCCAAGGCGACATCCAGAGCTGCAGGTAAATTATATTTTTTCAGACATTGTTAAGATATCATATACTAATAAATACTCGTTACCAGTCTAATGAAACAAAAAACTTGCTAGAATGGCTTAAATAACCAAATATAACTTTGTATAATTGTTTTTGTGTTTTTTTAATATAATAAGGAAGGAAAGGGACAATTGTCTGGACAACTGCATTGCACAATCTCACCCGCATCGCCAGCCTATAAGAGACAAATTAAAGGATTTAATTGACAAAGTTGGTGTGAAAATCAGTGTATGGCAGTCTTCCGACGTGATGACATGTTGAAATATGTCTTTTATCAAAACGAATGAAGTTAACACATTTTTTAGGGTCCATTCGCCGAGGCCTTCAACAATCTGTCCGCCCACCCGCAGCGTATCGTTCAGCTGTGGTGGGAGGCGCAGTCCGTTGAATACTTTGAAATGTTGGTCGACATCTTCAAGAGCGTCGTTGTCTATGAGCTGAAGCAGCCCGGCGTACGGGCGAATAAGGTAACGACGATACGAACGTAATTGTATTATACTAACTGTTTCCCGCGACTTGGTCCGCATTTGACTACATTCGACTATTTAATTGTAATAGAAATTTAAAAAACAAAATTAAAATCTTTCTCTTTTTACAGAAAGTGAGCTTCAGCAGAAGTTTAATTCAGATACTAAATACACTAACTTGTCTGAATAAAATAAATTTCAACAACCCTAAAATACCAAAAATACCAGCTGAATGTTTTTATGTAGAGGATCTTTCTAATTATGTGGACGTTTCGATTGATTACATAAAATGGCTCTCAGATCAAGATGTAAGTATCACTACATAATAACTTTATCATACTGTCTTCATATAATTTCTTAATGAGTGTTAGGAGAAAAATAATTTTACTGTCACTATTGGATTATTTTAAAGACTAGTTAACAAGTTTGCGCTAAAATGTTTTATGTAAATGCACATACAAATCAGATAAATTTTGTATAGGATCCTACGCTGATATTACTATGTCAGAACAATCCTCAATAACATCAACTCCATGTGGTAGGGGATGACGAAATATAAACATACAAACATACCGTAAATGTATATATAACTTTGTTTACAATGGATACAAGGATAATCCTGCATTTGATGACTCATAGTTTCTGAAACAATAGACCACGGGGATCTGAATCGAATCAGACTGATGATGCAATAGTATGTTAAGCGATTGATTAGCAATTGATCAGAGCCTCAAATCAATGTTGTCCATTGAGTTGGAGGGATGTACTGTAATCCCTTATTTACTCGGATCAAGCCCGAATATAAAAATGGACGCACGTGGGTGCGTCCATTTTTTTACTTAAACTTGTGCCCACTTATCTATCTATCACTCAGCGTTTAATCACGCACTGCTAGCGTAGTACGCTTCCCTTTGTTCCTACAACTCTTCCATATCCTCAACCTGCATCCAGCAAAATCTCACCACTCTACTGACGTCAACCCATTGCCCCTCATTTATCGAACCCAATGTGCCCACTAAGCTTAAACTTAATTGCATGGTAAACGGGAATATTAAAAAAATAATGATATGTTACATGAAACTGCCCACAGTCGACCCAGACGCATCTGTGCAACTACGCCTTCCTGTTCGACGTCCAGTGCAAGTCGCTGCTTCTGAAAATCGATCAGCAGCTCCAAATGCAAATGGCCGTGAACCGCGCCGCGACGCAGATCTTCACCCGCCTCTTCCTGGACCCCACGTACGAGTACCAGCGGGATCAGTTCCTCCTACTCACCGTTTCGAGGAACCACCTGGTCAGAGACACCATACACCAGATCAGCAGCCACGATACGTCCCAATTGAAGAAGCCGCTAAGAGTGAGTCTCATAAATAAATAATATATTCATATTCATTTATTTATTTCATTAATTCAGTTAATGGTAATAACAATGTTAACTGTATTCTTTATACTTGCACTTGGGGGAGGATGGCTGGTCATCCTTAACACAGACACAACGGGTAACTCCGTGTACAGTATTTTAAGCATCATTCCGAGAGTTTCCCATACCATCACCAGATATCCAGTAGCGGGGTACAGATTACGACCTACAATATAATTAAAATATAAGTAAAAAAGGAGAATCATTCTTTGTGGACAAGACTAATACAAATACAAAATCATTTATTGCTTTAAACTTCATTTAACATAGATGACATGGGTTTAAGACCCTCTTTTATACCGGAGCGAGACGTAGCTCAAAGTGTTTGTACATTTCTGTCCTTCAAGTATACAACTTACTGCGAAACTTTGTGCAGTTACACAAAGTCCCCGGCCACCACATGATCATTGAAATGATCATTCAAATGAAGCTATGTCTGGCTCCGACATAAAATATTATTATGTTTGATTAAGATATTAAAAATTAGGTGTGTATGTGTGTGCGTATGTGCGTGTGTGCGGGCGTGCGTGTGTGTGTGTGTGTGCTCGTGTTAAAAAGTAGAGAGAGAAGAGCGTTTATGGAGATCTACCACAATCATCCAGCAAAGCTTTTCTATATAATTATAATATACCTTTTACTCATAAATTGTAGATAAATTGATTATTGTAAATTAAAAGGTTCAAGCAATATTTTACCATCTATAACGTGTCCTGTTATAAATTCGTTGCTCTCGTCTAGTACGGACATCTCTACGAATCGTTCTGCGGTGTTCAAAAAGTTTTGGCCGCTGTACGATATTACGTACCTGGTGAACAAATAAAAATTGTACATCTATTAATATATACATATCTCGCAGCCAAGGGCCGTAATCAGCCGTTCAAGAAAAAGCTTTGACAATTGGCAGAAACATCACACACAAAAAATTGGCAGAAACAACACACATAATTGTATTCAAAATAAATTTGAAAGATAGAAACTTACCAGTCTTCACTATGCTCCCACTCTATGAGATGAGATATCATCGGGGTTCCCTGAGAAACGGGGAACTGCACGTGGGGATATATATTAGCCAGATGTGGATTTAATCCAGCTTCATAGAGTCTGAAATAGGAGAGATTTGATTGAAAAATATGGTATGTTTTTGAGGAATAGTAAGTTGGATTCATACAAGTGAGTCTGTGAAAATTGTGCTGTAGCGACCGGTACATAATGAAGTAACTACACACGACGCAAGATGGCGATGATGTCGGAAGAAGCGGAAAGATGCACCAAAGCATACTAGATGGCGTTGAACGGCAGATCGACGGACGCGGCACGAACGCTGTTGCGTACCATACAATATCTAACTCACGTTAGCGAAGTTTCTACATATGAGCACTATATATGTATACACCTCCTGTCAAACAATTGATGGTGAGACGAGGTTGTTCCGGGCAACTTAACCTAGCCCGGGCTGAAGATCTTGCTTTGTGGCGGTTGAGCATATCGACCTTCACTCCCGCTTTAATCATCCTTCGCCGAACACTTTCCACCGTGGTATGCCTTTCTACAGCGTCAATAATAAACAGGAATGCACTTACCTTCCCAAAGAGGATAGTAGAACTTGCACATTGTCTTCGTGTGTTTTTTCCATCAGGGCGACACTTACAACGTCTTTGTTCAGAGAACGCAATACATCTTGTAGGTGACCGTGCGGTCCAATTTCTATTGTTACTGCATTTGATGGGATCAAGCGCGTTGCTTCTTCAAAAAGAACTGGGTTCTGACAACAAATAGGTCATTTTAATAATTATTAGCATTAGTATTGGTATGTTGTGTCCCATTGCTGGGCCTCCCCCTTCTTGCCCCGCTTTCTTTTTTCATGGGCCAGTGTCATCGACAACTTCCGTCCACTTTTCATCTCTTTCTTGGCCTTCCGGGTCGTCAGCAGCCATTGATGAGCATCCAGAATTTTGCAATATTTGCCCATGTCCAGCATTAGTATAACCAAACTTTAAAAAAATGAAGTTTACACGTACCAGGAGATTATTAGTGAAGTATTCTGCAGATGCAATTTTTGTTGCTGGATCCTTGTCAAAGTCCTGTGGTATTGATGTGGAGATCCAACGCACAGAGCGAGGCTTTGGATGTGGAATAACTTCCCGTAAATATTTCAGTACTTTTGGTCCTATATGTAACAAAACATAACGAGTCAGTTCATACTTTACTTGGAATATTATCTTCTAAGTTAATCTATTGTGTCAAATTTATTTGTCAAATATCCAACTGGTTTTAGCACATATAGTAATGTAAATAAGAAAGACAATATAACAAAACATTTATTGAATTAGCATTAAAAAAAAATCACTCTGGGAGTGCCGATAGAATTGAAAACTTCTGGGTTGTCACTTTACAAACAAAAGTGAAAGTTAGAAATATTATGCACACTTACCAGCCTTAGCAATATATCGAGAATGATACGCAATGTTAGAGCAATGAATCTCATCAACGGAAATCTTCCTTGTATTTAGCTCAAGAGTAAAACTTTTTAGTATATCAGAAGGTCCAGATATTATGGTAGAATCCGGATAGACCGGATTCTACCGATAACGCAGTTGATGTGGCTAAGTTCTGGGCCGACACAATTTAGTGCTTGCCAACGAAACGCTAAGAAGAAGAAGGGATTGTTTCTTTTTATTTCACTTCTGGAGCTACCGTTAAATATATATATATATATATATATATATGTGTAAAAGCGAAAGGTCACCAAACACAAAATAACGAAAACCGCGCGACGTGCAGCGATGAAATTTGACAAGGAGATCGTATTTATAGTTAGCATGCATCCGCTAAGAACGAAATATCCTATAGGCCCAAATTAAGGTCTAAGGGCTCTTGCAGCATAACGCAGACGAAGTCGCGGGAAAGAGCTAGTGTTCTTATAACAATAGGTATAATTTATGTTATAATGATGGGGGCCGCAATGCGAATGGACTTCAACCCTGATGATCTTTTGTATAAAATATCGTCTACATCTTTACTATTATATAAAGCTGAAGGGTTTGCTTGTTTGTTTGCCTGAACGCGCTAATCTCAGGAACTGTTATTTGATCCCTTTTGAAAAATTCTTTCATTGTTAAAAAACCCATTTATCGAAGAAAGCTATAGGCTATATATAATGACGCTAAAATTTTTCATTTAATTACGGACGGCGAACGAAGTTGCGGATAACTAGTAAACTATAACATCAGTATTGCTAAAGGAATGCGAGAATACTCACCCGTAAAAATATTTCTTCAATAAAAAAAAAAAAAACAAAAAAGGTTCTAACAATTACGTGACGAAGCTCTATGCGTGTTTTCTCTAGGTTCCCCATTTCGGTATAAATAATTTCCCGTCCCGTCACTCTCTGTCACTCGGCGCAATCGGTCTGACAGCCGTAAGCGTCTTCATTTTACACCTGACCCCAATGCCAAATTCAGCGAAATGTAATTTGCTCGGTCGACGACACCCCCTTTGTGCTCAGGAGAAGCTAATACCCCACCATGGTATTCTAGGCCTAAACTGCTAGCGGTTATAGCCCATAATGGCGTAAGGAGTTTCTTGATTGAAACGCGACCTTGCGCTTTGTTACTCGTGGAGATTGCCTATCTCATCACACTTAACTATGCTCAGCTTCCAGATTGCCTAGCGAGCAAAAACGGCCTTTTAGATTGTTATCAACTGTTCATATAGCGCTGGCGTAATATTAAAAGCGCCAGAAGTCAATTAAATTAGCACCACTGCTATAAAGGAGTATAACGTGTAGTTTAAATAAAGCGGGCACGTGCGAGTCAGATTCGCGCGCTAAGGGTTTCGTAGTATCACGTAATAGTCTGCCAGTTTATTTTAAGATTTATACCATCGATATTAAGATTTATTTTAATATGACAAAGTTACTGCAATTATTCCTTTTTTTAATTACGGTTTTCCGAATAATTCCTATACTTGCTATTAAATTCAACGGGACTTACCCTGTAGGTTTTGATTCTATTATCTGTTGTGTTCTAGCATAGGTAATTGAACATCAATCACCGTATCTTTTGATAGCATAAACTTAGAGGGTTGATTTTTTTCTCAGCTTCAAGGGATCCACAGGCCTCAGTATCTAGTGTTGATTGCAACATTATATACTTTACGTATTTTTGACAAAAAAGGTCTTGAGGGACAGACGTACAGATAAACAAACAGACATTGATGCAACAATAAATTTACAGCTTTCGGAATTCTTCTATACTTTTGCTACAAGATATAATATCTTTTTAGGAAATTTAATGAACCTAGGACAACCGGAAGTACACTATTTATAGCTTATGGTTCCCTTTGCAAATGTATGGGAAATGTGACATAATCTTTGGCTTGGGTACACTTAAAGGGTCGTTTTTTTACGGTTTCAAGGGACCGCGCATCGCAGTATTTGGCATTAATTTCAACTTTATAGCTCTACATGTTCCTTAGAAAAAGGGTCCTGACAGACAGACGAACAACCAATTGATCCTACAAGGATTTCCTTTTTTCATTTGGAGGTACGGAACCCTACAAAAATAAACCAATCAATTTTAATATCCTTAAATAAGTCTAAAGTCTGTATATCTCGTCTTTAAAATGATACATACTTCCTATTATGATTTCCAATTTTCTTTTTACGTATTCTGATACCAAAATATCACTAAATAAGTATTATTTAAAGAAATTCCTACTCAAACACATTGAGGTGGATGTTGAAATGATCGTGTTTCGCCGCAAACAAACCGATAACCGACAGAACATATTATGTTTAATAAATATTTCATGTAGCGTTATTAATTTTCAATAACCGATGAATTTGTCGGCTCAAATACGAATTGGAATATGCAAATACAATGTGTAATTCGCAATTTTGCGGGTTTCGTTTATGATACTGTGATGCATTTAATTTAGTACATATAATCGCATTTCCACTGTAATTTCGTATTGTTCAAATTGTGTAATATTAAAGGTACATTTTTTTGTGATTATTTTTAAAAATGCATGAGAAGCTAAACTACTTTGCTTTAATCCGCGAATGAATACGAGGGAAAATCGGTGTAATGCTGCAACCGGTCCATCGCGTCGATCGGACTTGTGACCCAGGTGTAGGTTTAAAAGCGCGCTCTTTATAGTGATCACTAACACTCACCTCCACTGCCAGTGTTCCCTCCCCTGCCTAGCCAGATCTGGTGTGATCCTACTAGTGCGGCTTTAGAGGTCCTTCTAATAATGAACTTATGATAGTTCTTGACAAGCCAAGGTCTTTTAGTAGATTTACAGGGATTTTGCTGGTATACCCCTTGCTCCTACCTGTGCCGCATATAAGCTGGTTTTATAATCGTTTTTGTAGAGCTAGTATAGTAATTGATAGAAGCAGGCTTAACTTTGCAGAAATCCACGACGTACATGAAAAACTAAACAAATTTGCATAAATCCGCGAATAAATACGAGGGAAAATCAGTGTAATGCTGCAACCCGAAAGCCTGATGACTTTCTGATGTGCCTCAAAGCACGTTTCGCTTCGACACCGAAGTATGATCAGGAGATAGACTCTACAAAGGATTTTTAATTTACGAATAACCTTTAAAGATCGGTGGTGTAGCTTTTGGGATTGCAGCATTGCACTGATTTTCCCTCGTATTCATTCGCGGATTTAAGCAAAGTAGTTTAGCTTTTCATGCATAATTTAATAGTGTTATTTTGATAAAATATCTAGTATTAATTTAAAGCTGACATAGTTTCTTTTATGTTTACAGTTTAGTTTTTCGCATTTTGCCGAGTCAGATTATTTATTTGTCCATAATTCAACATATTATTTAAATCAGACACCGTTATCTATGAAAATAGATCTATTGTTGCTTTCCTCGCTGAGATAATGACTTTAAAACTGTTAATGTTACATCACAACTAGAAACGGTATGTGCAAAAAATTATACATTCGTATGTATGATCTTTAAAATATTTTGAGTTGATTGCCTAAGCTCCAGATTTGAAAAAAATTAGGTACGACACTAAATTCTTAGGTACTGCATTAAATTCTTAGGTACTGCACTAAATTCTTATGTACTACACTAAATTCTTAAGTACTACACTTGGTTTGCCTATTCCTAAGCATCGGTAACAACGTATGCGATAAAAATTCAAGCTAATCCATTAATGTCTGAGAGAAAGAAAAATAAATGCTCAGTCTTCTTCCTAAAAGTTATGTTTGAAATTTTCATTTGTGCATTATACGCTGACATGTCCAATCTATATATCTAAGAAAGAAAAATGTTTTCGTAACGTCCTTTGTAACATCAATCT
Organism: Charaxes varanes; assembly: GCA_024363005.1. Taxonomy (NCBI): domain Eukaryota; kingdom Metazoa; phylum Arthropoda; class Insecta; order Lepidoptera; family Nymphalidae; genus Charaxes; species Charaxes varanes. Next base: position 620,443 of record JANCMC010042188.1, on the reverse strand, counting down.
TGATTTTTACCCTTCAAGAAACTTTTCTATTTCCTTTATCGAACAGCCAATTATATGCCAGAGGGTACAGAGTATTTATAGAATTTTGGCAATGTATTATTTTCATTAGCCGATCCAATAAACAAATACATTGCTCTGACCATATCTGAATTATTGTGAAGATGGTGATAACAAAAAAATACCCGACTGAGTTGGTGGCGGGCTCCTCTCAGTGCAGGGTGCGAGGAACCCTTGTAAAATTATCTTTTAAGTCGTAAAGTTTATCACCAAATTATTAAATAGATTAAATAGAAATATATACTTCTCATCAGACACTTTAAAAAAAAATTAAATGCATTTTATTAAGGCCGAATGATATGTAACGTATTTATGGAAGAGCGGAGTCCCTAACCCAAATAATTCTTTACTTAAAAGGGGCTCCAATAGTATATTCTAAAATTGTAAACAAAATAGCTGAATAAATAAAATATTTTATCAGAAAAATAGATACACTTCCGTTTTTTTGACTTGTATTTCTAAATATGCACATTTTTCTGTTAATCCCTATAAAATATAAACTTAAAAGGTTTTTCGATTTTTTTTAAAGACATTTATACAACAATAAAACAATTATTATACATTTGACGATCATAAGTACTTGTGAAAGAATTTATATTAATAAACAATTTTTGACTGACTTTACATAGCCATCAACGACATTAAGTGGTGCTATCATAACATTATATGCTCCATGACAATGAGATCTATTTAAGGATCAAAGACCTCTGCACGAGAGTCAGAGGTTAATTAACGGGTCAGCGGGATCCGTGACAGGCCACAATTGGGACGAATGATCCTTGTTAACATTAAAGGAGGAAATTTTGGCACTGTTAACGTGATTGTGATCAAAGAGACCGCAATTATCCGTTAAGATTGCCTTGAAAAGCATCCCAAATTGTTCATGAGCAAACTTCAAAATAACACTTCTCGGTAAAATTATTTCTGCTGGCAATCATATTATGACTTCACTCAACATCTGATTAAGCATCTGTCGGGAATTATGTTGATCTCACCTTCTGTCTAAGAGATAGACAGAAAGCCAAGCGTTTTTACAAGCTTGTTATCTTCATTTTTAGGGTTCAATAGTACTAGGAACAAGGATTCAATAGTACTAGGAAAAGGAAACCTTATAATTTCGCTCCCGTCTGTCAGTCTGCCCGTAAGACGTTCTTGTTTTCTTTTCATACTCAACAATAAACTCTTCAACACCAACGCGATTAACGTTGCACTTAAAATAGCTGTTTCTCGACAACCGCGGGACGTACAGAGATGAAATTCGGCAGGGAGGTCGTTTAATGGCCGAAGAATGAGGAACAAAAAACAGTGAATCTATTAAAATTTCACCTAATATGACGCGGACGAAGACGCGCGTAACAGCTAGTTGCTTATAAAAATGAAAAAACTTGTCACAAAAAAGTATTTGGAAAATAAAAATAACCTGTTAAAGAATTGCCGGAGAGTGGTTAAAATTAGACTATTTTTCCTAATTGGAAATAAGGCAAAGTGGAAATTTTAGAAAAATGTAAGGATAAAGTTCCGTTTGTTTCTTTGGCTTCTTCTAATAATAGCATGGCGGACAAATTCCACGTCAAAATTTTAAAAGCTTATTTTAGGCTTCTTTTTCCTTTTTATACTATTTCACATTTAAATCTACAGTTCTGCCTATTTGTCACATTATATTTTCATAAAAAAAACGTATTGTCTAAATATACAATAACAAAATTTGTTATATATTTGTTTTATAATTACATATTATAAAACGAAGTCGCTTCCCTCTTTACGCGCAGATCTTTGTAGCGTGACGACGTAACAAACGTATGTCTGTGCGCTGACATTGCGTCCGCTGGCTAAACCTTACGAGATAGATCAAAATAACGTACAATGTATGGATCGTAAAAAGATTTAAGAGAAATTCAGCGACGGTATATTTCTATCTCTAAAAAATATAATCATGGTAATCATATTTATATTTTACATATTATAAAACAATAATGAACAATTTATAAAGCTAGATTAATGACCATATATCCTCATCCATTTGAATTCCCTAGATGTACACTTTATAAAGATCAATATTGCGTTAAAATTAATAGTTTAGAAAATGTTATGAGAGATTTAAAATACGTAGGCAGAACATCCGGCCGCCGCGGCGATCTGTCGGTGGGGTAAGCGACCAATATATGGTGCTATGTTTTGATATTTGATATTATATATTTGATAGTAAGAGTAAGCCAATGTTCTGGTAGGACAACGTCTGCCGGGTCCGCTAGTCCTACTAATATTATAAACGTGACAGTTACTACACATGGATATATGGATGTGTTTGACGCTCTTTCACGGAAAAACTACTGAATACATTTTACTAAAACTTTACAGTAATATAGTTTATACAAAAGAATAACACATAGGCTATAAATTATAAAGGTATGGTGTGTATTGTCCAAAATATTACGATAAATGTCAAGTTAGTAGGAGAATATTCTGCCATTTGCGAGCTATTCTGGCGTGCACTGCAAAAACCGCGTTTAAAGTGTATTAGGAAATGTTTATCTTAAATACTTCCACAAACAAAGCCCGCGACAGCATATATCTATCTTTCATATTTAAGCCATTATAGTGAACCATTATAGAACGGTAACGAGAAAGGAAACGGGAATGGGAACAATATTATAGGATAATAGAATTTAATAAGTAGTAAGTAACCCATAGTTCAGGCAGGACAACGTCTGTCGGGTCTGCTAGTATATAATAAGGAGAGCGCGAGCACGCCGTTCACGTGAATTCGCACGCGGTTCACGCGATTCAACGCCTGCATTACAAGAAAGCTTGCAGAAATTTTGCCGGTCTATGAGGAATAAATATGAGCATACTTATTCCTTAAAGGCTTTACAAATCGCAATTTTTTCTTTTTTTATAGGAAAACTTTTGATTTTTTTTTAAAGAACACGCTCGACAGTCTAACTTCAATTGACTGAAGATGCCACTTATCATCAGAAGAGATACGTAACAAGTGTTCAACAAAGATTCCCATCCATTTAGCAATTGACTGTAAACGATTCTGGTTAACATACACATATATATAAACGGAGAAGATAGGTCTTTTTATTATATAACATAGGGTAAACGGGCAGGTGGTACACCTGAGTACCAACGCCAATGCACAACTGCAACACCAGAAGGACGTACCTGCGTTGCCGGTATTTGAGGAATGCTCTTTTCTGAAGATCCTTTAGACTTCGATACTTATAATTTTTTACGTTTTTATCTAAAAATAAAATGACCAAGAGCATGTCAAGACACGCTTACACAGAAGGGATCCGTTTCTGATACGCAATAACCGTATTTGTTACATAACTTCACTAGTAGACAATACACTTATTACAGAAAAAGAAGCAGAAAATCTGCTATAATTGTCAGTTGTAACCGCTCTTAAAGTTACTGGCATGCCCACGAGAGCAATGGGATTTCTACTTAGAGGCACTGGTTAGCATCTTAGGTTAACAATCTTTTTTGTATTATTTCTTTTCATATATTTATTTGTCTATAATGAGATAAATTTTCAGGGTTCCGTAGTCCTACAAAGAACCCTTATAGTTTCGCTCTGTGTGTCCATTCGTCCTACTTTCCGACCACGTCTAACTTCTACAATTATGAACGAAAATGCATCAAATTTGGTAATCGTATTGCTTATGGCACATACTTATATAGTTATTTACACATAAAACACCGAAAATCGAGGTGAGAATCGAACCCACAATCACGCAGATGAAGACCATATAAGCTTGAACAACAGTTAATAACCAAATCGTAGGCTACAGCTGTAGCTCGTAGCGCTGCGTAGCGGACACACGCAACCCTTGCTACGAAACTCCCGATAACTATACACTACGACGCCCTGAACAAATATTAACAGGAAAATGCATATTTTGTTTTTAGTATTGCGTAATCTGTAACGTGCACATATAACACAAACCTACACAAAAAAAAAAGAACAGGGTCACTCCGTTAGTGCCTATAGAAACCAAAAATAAACGTCAGGGATGTCGGTACGGTAACAGTGTCGTGAGTACAATGGTTTTACCTCATCGCAAAAATGTCCAACACGCCTATAGAATTTGTCACTTCGAAAAAAAACTACTAGGAATTGAGAATATAAGACATACCACAAAGTATTCGACTCTCGACGACTCCCATGGACAACTGCAACACCAGAGGACTGCCAGATGTGTTGCCGGCCTTTAAGGAATGCTCTTTACTTGCAGTTCCCTAAGTCGTATCGGGTTGGAAATATTTAATTCCATAACGTTTTATGTATATATGATTTTCTTCATATGAATAAGATGTATACGAAAGGGGAACCTAAAGAAAACATTATTAGCAAGTGGGAAGATGAAAACATCGCTTTGACAAGCGTTTAAAACTAATTGGGTCTTAATTTTGCTACAAATAAATTCCAGCAAAGACATTTTCATACGGCTCGCACTGACAAAATGTTTTCAGATCTTTTACAGAGCCATGCTTCTAGCTCTACACGCCCTTACTCTACGCGTCCTAACGTCAATAACTCTACGTTAATTAAAGTATGTGGTTTGACCGTTTCCTTAATGTCACATGGGCATAAGGTGAAAAATTATTCATTGTTAATTTATTTTCAATTATACAATAATTCTTGTAGTGACAAAACGCAATTTCCAATTATAAGATTGCGGAGTGATTTATTAAAAATCCTGTAGTATGTATTTCATTATGTATACAAGGAGTCGCTTTGCCAATTTTCAAACCTCTAGAAATAAAATTTGCGGCAATCTCTTATAAACTTCTATCCCCCACTTTAATAGGTTAGGGAGTGCAAGATTCCGATAATTTTGTTTATCTATATAATATAATCAGAAGTTATGAAGATTCAAAAAAAATTATAAAGCGATTCGAGAAAAGATAGTTAGCTTCGCTTGTCTCTTCGTGGCAGCCACTACCGTGACCCCAACTACAACCTTTAAAAAATGGAAAATCAAAATATAAACTAATATTTATCAATATGAAAAGTAACGTGAATAGAGACTAATTGGGATATTGTTTTGGAAACTCGGTGAATATATAACTGAAAAAAGAACACAAAGCAAACCACGGAATTTCGAACAACAATATTGTGTTGATATGTGGGTGTCATACAATTTGGTTCTATTCAGAAAGCAAAATATGCGACGTAATTTCAAACATACCATTTCGTACTTGTTTATTTCGATACCGCACAAAATATGTAATTCTGAAAAGCAGTCATCCATGGGCGTGAGACTTACAATAAAGAGATCCGCTTGCCCGTGTACCTATTGTCATAAATACTGTCCCAAAAATAGGTTTTTTTTTTCAATTTGGTTTTTTAATAAAGCACTTATGCCCACCAATACTTTGATGAGTTTTTTTAGAGTAAGAGGAATAAAGTAGTTTGTTATATGTTTGGGGCGAAGTTCTTTATAATATTAGGAAGATGCAAAGGGGTACCTTAACCGGCAAAAACCTTCCGCGTAAGCGTAACCGGAACCTTTTAAATATGATATGTATTTAGATTTAGATATATTATTTTCATAATTTTTCTAAGATCCCTCGTCAGCCGACTCGTTGGTCTTAGGGTATGATTTTACATTACTTTTATGGCTTCGGATGCCAGAGGTCCCATGCGTGCAAGTAACCAAACGTACGGGCAGAACAGCGTCTGCGAGTTCCACAAGTATATTTATATAACAAAAATCAGAGGTTTTTTCAAGTAGTCTAAATCGGTTCAAGCCTTTAAACTTGACTCCGGCGTAAACATAGCCACGTGACCGAGTTACGAGCCTCCTTTGTAGTCCACCGATTGGTCCTTTAACGTGACCGCCTCATAACCAATTACGAGTACAAGAACTTCGTCCGAACTTTGGCACCCGTCGCGGACTTTCCTTTGTCATATTGCTCGCTCTAATTGCAATGTTTTAATTGCTGAACGCAAAATAACGTGACTACTTTGGACGATTTTATTTTTGTTTTCGCAGGACGGGAATAACATCTTTTGTTTTAAATACAATGGAAAAGTTTTTTACTTTTTTACTCCTAATTTACTTAAAGCAATATAAAAATTTGATGTTTGTTTATCGAACAAGGGGTAAACGGGTAGACGATTTTTTTACTTTTAAGAAATACTGGTAAAATCGAAGTGCCAAGCGAAATCAGACAATAGCTTTTGAAGTTCTTTAACAGATATCTTTATCGTGTACCAGATTTTGGAAATTAAGATAATTGTAAGAATATGTATCTCGTAAGCATAAATAGAATTAATAAATTGATCTCATTATATACAAATGAGTATCTGAAAAGAAATAAAGCAAATAAAAGTGACAGCCTGAGATGGGAACCAGTGCTATCCATTATCCATATTTTTTTATCCTGCTAATTAAATTAAATTTATTATTATTATCTTGTTTTTTATATCTTATAAAATTATATTATAATAAAATAGTTTCGATATAAACTTTTTCCATTAAAATTGCAACGCCCTAACGGGGCATCATGTATAGTGTATATATTATAAACATGTGCAATTGAATAAATGAATATGAATATGTGCCTGTAAGTAATGATCCCATTGCTCTTGTAAGTATGCTACACTAACTTTAAGAACGGTGACAAATATAGTCTTATGAAACAAGTTTAGTTTCATAAGACAGATTTTCTGCTGCAGTTTCTATAATAAATACTGTCCACTATTGAAGTTATTTAACAAACACCTTTACCGCGACTCCGATACTGAACCCGTCTATATAAACGTGTCTTGACAAGTTCTCAGCCGTTTTTATAGGTAATTATTACGTGTTCTCGAATCGATGAGAACGTTTTAGTTTTCATTTATAATGGTGTTTTGAGCAGCCCTGCCTATTTTTAGCTGTATGCGAATAAATGCAAAGTCGAATGTCTAAATTGACCGGCCTGTACAATATCCTTTTAATTTCAGTTTGATTATAGCCTAACTGTACAACTACACTTCCTATTTCATACATTTAACATACTTACAATACATTTAATATTCACACCCCTATTTCTCGCTTGGCGCAAAGTCCGCGGAAATACCCCCAAAATACCCCCAAAAATTGGGATTGTAAAATATATATGTATATTATTTAAAACTTTATTCAATTAAAACACCCATAAAAACATACATAGTAATAATAACTTAAAATAACAGTTATTGGATAGTGCTTTACTTGAAATTGGCACCACCTCAGCCTAATGCTGCAGAATTTATTCAATAGCACTGATTTTCAGGGGCGGCCAATTCATTGTTGTATAATATCAGGGGAGCTTTAAAAAAATGAAATTTCATATATCTTCTGCTGGATTTATTATACAAATAAATGAAATTGAAGTATCTATTTGTAAATAGACCGATGCGTGCCGTCAATTCTACATATGATCGTAACTTATGGAGACTGTTTATTTTACTGTTATTATGGTCGCGGTCCTCAGCAATGAAGGAACCAGGAAGATGAATAAATTTGTTAATGCTTAGGACCGTAATAAAGACGAATTTTTTATCATGAATTTTGGCTTTTCATGGATTCACAGTACGGGTGCCGGGTCCATTGCGTTACAGAGAGAGGAACCATAGCAGTGCTTGGGACTTGCGACCGAGGGTTAGATTAAAGAGTAGTTTTAAAGTGGCCAGTAACACTCGCATATACTGTCAGAATTCCTGAACTATCAAATCAAATCTAGTATGATCCTACTAGTGCGGATTTAGACATCCTTCCTTCTTAAGAACTTGTGATCGTTCTTGATGAACCATGTTCTTTTCGATACCCCTCGCTCCCACACCTACCGCTTATAAACTGGTTATGTAAACGTTTCTGGTGAGCTCATAAGTTAGACCAAAGCTCTTTGTTCGTTTTCATCAGATGGTTTTTAGGGATATTGTAATGGTCCCTGTAGTTTCATACCAAAGTTACGACTATCCTCTATAAGGCTGATGAATTATGACCAGTCATAATAAATAATGCATCTTACTACCAAGGAATTTAAATGGGACTGCAGCATCAGTGACGGCAGAAATCGTGTGCCTCTATCGATAGTCCCGGATCGTAAGAGGCCATCAAAATGTGTTAACTTTTTGCTAGCAGACATAATATAGAGATCCTATTCTTATTATTTTACTATGAATTTAAACTTGATACCCCCCTATTTAGGAGGGACACACCGGCCGCCGCTGCCCAAGTCAGGACGGAGTGGCCCCGGACGTTACAAGTAACGGCCGGGTTACCCCACGCCGTCGACTTGGCCCTTGTAGGACTACAGAACCCTAAAAATTAAAACTGTTCTCATGTTTTTCACGCAGACGATGCGGAGGTATATTCTGCGGCTCGTGCTCGGAGATGAGTCCGTGGGGCGACATGGGCGCCGTGCGCGTGTGCCGCCGGTGTCGCGCGCTACGGTGACCGCCACCGCCCGCCACCGCCACCGCCACCGCCACCGCCACCGTACTCTGACGACCGCGCCACCACCATGCCACCCAAATATACGCCGAATACGGCACCACCACTAATACGACCTGGACACCACCGTGCCACCCAATTGTACTCTGACCACACGACTATCTGAAGACACGGTACGGGATTATCCTATTCTATCTCACCACGAACATGCCGATTCGACTTCCAGCCGATTTCCTCTGCCAAGAATCGTATTATTAACCACAACCCCCACATCCCGAAAACCAATGCTTTTGGACGGCGGTGACCATAATACCGGGCGATAAGAATTTCCCAAGGACTATTTTAATCCTAGAAAATCCGAAATTAATCACAGTTGTTTTTTTTTTTTTTTTTCTAATCAATTCCATATGTTTGCGGTCATCCTTAAGTTACGTCACACGTTAGTCGGGTCACCAAAGTGCAATATTGTGTGTCAGTGGACAGGGAAGGGTTAAAAGGTTTGTGACGTCACATGTCAAAATTAAAAACATTTTTGAATCTGCCGTTTGGTTTTAATTTCTTTTAATACGTGCCTAAAATAGAAAAGTATGTGACGTCACACCAACGGGGAGGGGGTGTAGGAAATTTGACAACCTGCGACAAGGACGAGGGGAGGGGTTAAAAATCGTATAATTCGTCTGACATCATTTATGGATGACCACTTAAAAAGATTTCCAATAAACAATTTTAACCCTCATAAAATATCACGTAAGCGCAACCAATTGTTGAAATCGCCTGAAAGAATTTTGCCTTACCCACAACACCTGTCTGTACTGTAAGCCCCCCTATAACGCGGTGCTCTTATAACGCATTAAAATTAATCTATAATGTATAATATTATAATACATATTATAATATTATATTATGCGCATTCGGTGCTGTACAAGTACGTTGTACGAAAATAATCCTACAACGCGTTTTCCTATAATGTGGAAAAACTGTGTTATATGGGGGATTATATAGTATTATCTAAATTTCGGGCAATCAATTTTAATCCGGATATTAAATTTTCATTTTAAATCGAGATTATAAAAAAGCACTAGGATCCTAACCAATCTACATTTTTTTTTTACTTTAATAGAGTTTTTTATTTATTAATAAAACATAGCCGTCATATTTATTACTGATCAACGAATTTTTCGACCGATTTGTATGTTTGTATGAAAAAACCTATTGTTTAATATTGAACATTTGTCCGTTTTTTTTTTTCAATATATATAAATTATTGTTGTTCTCCACCGATATCAAAATTCGACGAATATATTTTTTTTTTATATGTATTGAAAAAATAATTTTGGTCATCGTCAATGAGGGATGAGATATATTTAACGATTTGAAGTCATTAAAGAAAATATGTCACCATTTTGTATTTTTAACATCAGACAAAATGTTATTTTCTTTAACGGTTTTATTCAAAGTTATGTAATAAATGTTTTATGCATTCTCACCTGCAAAATAACAGTTAATTTTTGTACTAGTCAGTTGAACGCGAAAAAAAAATTAAATTATAAACATCACACCATGACATGTTACTCCAACTTAATAAATACCAATGTACATATACTTGGATACTTCTGTACGTATATTCTTGCTTCTGAGCGACTGGACCGATTTCGATGAAAATTTTGCGTGTATTCAAATGGGGCATGTGGGTGGGTTACGTACGCTATTGGACCCGATAGGTGGCTCTGAAATCGAGTTATGTTTTACCTATGTTCAATATTCGTACAGGACAGCCTCTGCCGGGTCTAGCCTTGTAATATAATAACAGGAAAATGGTGGACGAATGTATAAAGAAAATGTCGGAATGTTAGATAATGCGATTACAAGTTTGTGCGGGAGAGAGGTCGCGAGTAGGAGACTAGTGTTGTGATCGTTAAACGTAGGAAATTGTTTAGTAAATGTCCATCGTATGAAGGCTGACTTTTTTTATTTTTTCTTTAAAAAAAATTTCATCTGTGTCCTTGTTCTATGGTTTACGTCAAAATATTCGAATTTAAACTTTCCACTTTTATTAACACTAAAGGCGCAAGAGACGATTCTATTAATTTAAATTTTAAACGGAAAAAAGTAACACAATAATACTTATGGGAAACTTTTCAGTTAAATTGTTAATTTAAATATTTTTTTGGAAATTTTCACTCAAACTCAATTACTGAGGCTCTCAGCCTGTACAAAAATAGTTTAAATGCTGCACTACTTTCAAAGTCTCGTCAACTGGACCTAATAGTTTTTTAATTGCCCTGCGTTGTCCCACTGCTGGGCAAGGTTTTCCTCTTGTTAAACCCTTATATTCTGGGCTATACCAATTCATGTCTTTTCTGTCTACTATGACTGTAATGTCTCCTTTTCAGTGGATGTAATCAAATCATTACACAGAAGGAAAGCAATCTCTATAGTCCAAAGGACCTGGAAACACAGCAAATAACTAACTATGCGCGAATTCTGCATCCCGCCGGCATTGAGATGGTGTACCTTAATACAGTGCAACCTTAATATAACGTACCTCAATGTAACAACTTCCTCGATTTAACAAATTCTTCATATTCATAATCCCCTTGAATTGTCCATAAGAGAAAATTAACCTCAGTTCAACAAATTACTTGATACAACAAATATTTTTTTGTTCCCCTCCGATTTATTAAATCGAAGTTGCCCTGTATATGACTGGTCTTCTGCCTTACTACAATTCTACCTCAATGCTTTCAAAATGACACTCCCAGGCCAGAATAGTCTAATTAAATGGGGGAAAGTGATGAAAAAACATGTTATCTCAGTAGCCAGATACTTGCTAGTGGGACGCAGAGATCTTCTTGATAAGGGTCATTATTCACAACGCCCTGACAGCGTTTGGAAAATCATTGATTAAAGAAGTTTTGGGCCTCTTGGAGTCTCAAAATATTAGCTATACAAGTAATTTTATGTGTTCATCAGTATTTACGTACACCACTAATCATTTCTAAGTAATCATTAAGGTCAATTCACACCCTTTTTTGTTATCAATAATAGTGTGTGATACTAGAATACAAATCTTGAAGGTCATCTCAATGATAAAAATTGCATTGTGTAGACGTGTTTCTACTTCCAACAAAATTTTTATGTAAACAATTTAGCAGGAAACTGGTCACTGCAATTATGTTTTACTGAAAACTAATAAAGGAATAATACTTAGAAAATGCAACTAGAAAAATCTTTTAAAACAACAGCCTTATTTGTTATGAATAGTAGGGTACAATCTCTTCTTAGCAATTTACAAAATCTACAAAAAGTAATATTGACACAGGAAAATGGCTGATTCACAGTTGTAACAAAAGGAAAAAAAAATTAAAGTAACAATTGAAATTTTACATATAAATGATAAGAATAAAATTTTATCAAAATGATAATTCCAAATACAAAAACCATAACTTTTTTTTCTAGGAAAGGATCTTCCTCTTCTGTCCAATAACTGATTAGATCCACTACTGGTATTCAACCGCAGACTACCCTGGCTGCTATTATCACACTCCCTGAACCATCTTTTTTCCTTTCCATCTAAATATATATATCTTTATACTCCCTTATTTCTTTAGTACTCCTCAAACGTGTAGTTCTTTTGTTCTACAGTCAAATTGGCCTGACACATCCAAGTAACAGTACCTCTTTCTCACATAAGATTTGTGTGAAGTGACTTCAGTACTGTTTATGAGTTCATTTGATTTGTAAGAGTTTCCAGTGGCCTAAACCTATATTTAAGGGCCAGCAACAAATTTGCACCCTTGTGGTGGTGCAGATGTCCTTGGGTGTTGGTAGTCATTTACCGAATGCTTGGACATTGTACCATAAATAAATAATAAAACTACACCAGAAGCTTTAAGACAATGCTGGTTGTGTATTTTTATAATGTTTTTACCTCAGAACTTTCAACATGGGGAAACAATGCTGAAGATTCTTTTTTTGAATTTTAGAGGGGGCCAGTGTAGTCCCATTTCAATTTGGTCCACTTCTGACAATTTGAAGTTGTTTTTTTTTTTTTTAAAGAAAGGACGAATATATATTCATATGTCATTGTAATATATTAAGAAATGCTCTCCAGAAGAATTAGCACCCAAACACCAGAACAGGTGCACATGTATTGCACTCAACAACACATAAACAAATCATTGTTTAATTTTATATTGTTTACCAGAACATAATTCTATGAATTCTCAATCAGATACAACACACAGGTGATTAAATTTAATATTCAGTGACTGACTAAGGCAATGATGTCAAAATGTAAGTCAAATGAATTACAATATACAATTTAACACACAATGTGAATTTTCTATTATTTATTGTACTTGCTAGTTATTGATATAGAAATATGATAAAAAAAAACATTGACTATTAATAAAATACCACAAAATACAAATGAACCTTTGACCTTCTGTAATAAAGCAACTTTAGCAATGGGAAAGACCATAGAGGTCTACAATTTATATTTTTTGGATGCCGGCAAGTCTTTTTGCAAGCTAGACATTTTGCCAGTCAAGAAACATATTAATTAAGGAACTTGCGAAAATTCAAAAATTTATGACAACTAACTTTACAAATGTTTACCTCAATTTTATTTAAAGTTTAAGCATATGAAATAAAAGTTAAGGGTTTTCATTAAACTCCTAGACTTCTCAACAATTCGATACGGAAAATTATTCGCATTATAAATCGCAATAATAAACTCTCGAACAAACAGTCCGCTACCATTTCATAAACCTATATATATTGACAGCTGAGCAAACCTTGAAAACACCGCGAACCATATATATCAACAATAATTATAACAAGTATCGCCTACCTTCTGTAGTTTGGTTTAAAGGGACGTACAAAGTTGAGAGAATTGGCAAAGATGTAGTTTATTGTAAGTAGACATCCGCCAGACATTTTTAAAGAAGGAGTAAAAGCTGTTGTTGCTTGGAATGCTTATAAATACTAAAAAATGTTGAGTAGATCGCATCTGCGGAATACGTCCAATAGATGGCGTTCGTACTGGACGTTGCCTCTGACTATAAATCGAGCAAGACAACGTCTATCGCTAGTTTTTATATAAAAAGTATAATTAGATATGAGTATAGTTTTAATTATAAGTCTAGACTGTAATATCATCCAATTGTGTTTTTAACATTTCTGAAAATGCATCTAATAATGCCTACACTGGGTATGTACGTAATATGACGCTTTCGTGGTTTCATACGATTTTTCTATGTCGCGTTATAGTATAAGGTTACGTGTGAACTAACCTTAATGTCGGTGCGATGACCCGATGAAATCTTCTGAAATAACGCCTCTTATTGAGTTACAATGACATGACAGGTTGATCGGATTGACACCCGTGTGAAGAGACAGATTGCTACTCTGTGCTGTTATGCTATGGAAAGTTTTGGCGCGAACTTCAGTTTTTTTCTTTTTATGTAAAGCGTCAGTGGCCTGTGTAAAAGTCTTACCGGCCTGTTATTGAATTAGATTTTTTTATCAATTGTTTTTATTGAAATGACAGAATGGCTAAAACAGCAATGACATGTAGAACTTTACTGATTTTTTTATATCGTCGGTCATTGGTAGGCGTTCATAAGGTCGCAATATTGGCCCTCTATTTCAAGTATTTTCCTAACTAGTTTCGAATAATATTCTTTTAGATTAAAAAAAAAGTTTTCATTGTTTTATTGTATCTCAAAAAACCTAGTGTGTGCAACTACAAGTCATAAGTGTTATCTTTATATATGAAACCGAAAAGTCACCTTACAACAAATCTCGAAAACTACGGGACGTACGTATTGATGAAGTCTAGTGAGGTTATTTATATTTGGCAGGCATTCGCTAAAAAAAGTTTGTCGATAGGGCCAGATTAAGAGGGTGCAAGGTTGCAATTTTAAGCGAATAAAGTCGCGGAAAACAGCTAACAGTAAGTCATAATAGGTTTAAGATCCGCTCGAGATACTTAATGGAGGGACGTGTAATGGGTAATTCCAGTGTTTATCAATTGCCGCGGTACATTCTGACCTGGATGCTCTAATCAAAGGAACAAGCCACTTTAAGATAGCTAGCATCACTTAACGCATTGATTCCTTTATTTGTTTTTGCAATTATTGCGTGAATCACTCAACCATTTTACATCTTGATCTATTTTATTTATAAGCAGTTTGTGTGAAGGATTATCAAATATCATTGCACGAATTATTATAGAAAAGTATATATGTTTCATAAATGTTATATATAGACGTTATGTGATGATGTATTCGTAGTTAAACTGTGGGTAGATGTGAATTTATGTTATAATAAAAGACAGACGTGTGGTTAGCGGGGGCCATTCGCAATCAGTGATCCGTGGTGAGCGGACGTGCCGTTTGGGCTGTGTACCTACTTACTTTTGTATCATTTGTGTCCTGAATCAGTACACTACACACTTAATTGGAAAATAAATGGCAATATATATTACTAGCTATTTTCTGCGACTTCGTCCATGTAAACTTGCGAGAGCCCTTGAGCTTCCTTAATCTGGCCCTATAGTCAAATCCGTTCTTAGCGGATGTCTACTAACTATAAACTACCTTCTTGCCAAATTTCAGCTTTGTAGATCTGGTGGCTTTCGAAATTTCGTGTTAGGTGATCTTTAGCTTTTATATAGATAGATATCTACGAAGTAGAAAACTAATATTATCTAAAAAATCACTTATCGCCTAGCAACTAACATGAATATTTATGACTAGATGTGCCCGTGTTTTCATCCGCTTAAAATTAGGTAAAAAATGGATTAAATTTTAGCGTGATAATATATTGTCTTCCTCGATAAATGGGCTATGTAACACTGAAAAAATGTTTCAAATTGGACCAGCAGTTTCTGAGATTATCACGTACAAGCAAGCAAATAAACAAACTCTTCAGCTCTATATATTTGTATAGAATATAGATAACTTCTACACGTTTACTTTTTTATACAATCTTTTTTAGAAAGTACACTTAAATATTTTTTCTCCCGGAATAAGAATAAAAAACTACTCGAATTTCCTGCTGACATCACTAATGTATGCAAATTAATTTAATCTTGTTACATGTCATTGGTTCTATCTATTACTAGAGATCACCGGCTGGTCAAAATCGGCCACAAATCTTGTAGATTTGGGTACCAATTTAAAACTATTTAATACTTTAATTACTTGTAACAACGACTTTGTTATATTTGACAATAGGCTTGACGAAGGATTCTCCGTGTTTCGGAAGGCACGTAAAACGGTGGGACCCGTCAAAAATATACAAAGATTTTAAGCTATGTCTGGCTCCGGTATTATAGTGAGAGCATTAAAGTATTTTATTAGCTCTTTTCTTTAATTAGCCAGTGAAGAAGACAACCCCCTGTTAAATATGTACATTATACTATGATTATGTATTTAATAGAGAGTACAGTTTCTAACAACAGATCAGGACTACGATTTCGAGGCAGGCACTTTAAAAATCTCCTCTTATGTGCATAATGCCGAAGCCAGACATAGCTTCGTTTGAACGATCATTTCAATAATCATGTAGTATGGCCGGGGACTTTGTGTAACTTCACAAAGTTTTGTCAAACTTTGTAGACTCCAAGGTCAGAAATGTATAAACACTTTGAGCTATGTCTGGCTATGGTATAAAAGGAAATAAAACAAGACAAAGGGAGATAAAGGAAAATGCAAGATTACTTCAAATTTCCACTCGTGCCAAATCAGGGCATCTAGTTACTAATGATTTTTGGCATTCGAAACAAATTAACGACCAATTAAAGGTTTTAAGAAATACATCTAAAATTAAATTATAATTGAGGACAAATAGGCGATGTTTTTAAAAGCGTTTTAAATGTTAATTATAACTGTTTTAAACAATAGTTGAATTGGAGTTACGTGATTCTACTTATCTGTCTATGTCTGTATATTTTTTCAGGTTTGCAGTACTTTAACAAGCCTTTTTATCTTTTTTTGTTACTGTTATGAATAATAGCCTTTAGGTATGCCTAAATTCCCGTTGCTTAAGTTAAACTTTTTTAAAAGATTATAGACACGAGCTATTACGAATAAGTTCTTGATTCCATTGATTAAAACTATAAATTTATGCAATTGTCCATGGGCGTCCATAGTCACTCAAGAGTACCGCCTACTCGTTTGCCCCTTGTTATATATTTAAAAAAAAAGTGAAACGTATTGTTAGACACGACCTTAGTGTCTTAAAAAGACCCTAAATACGCCTGTCCTGAACACATAGTGGCTATACTCGAATACGGTTAGAAACGAAGGCATACTTTTCTTAAGTGTCACGCCTATTCAGGGCAGTCCTATTAACAATGGGGTGTCAAATTCGTTTTGTACCCGAACCTGTCTTAGGAAACAGTAACTAGAAGCCGTTTGCTATGTAACTGGATAACGCTGTAAAAGGTACGTGTTGACCTGCATGGTCTATTCATGGCTTTGTCCTTTCTGATACGTTGTAAAAGGTTGTATGTAAGCAGAAATAGAGAGCGGTCGTTTTGATTGTACTGTCTTTGCCTCTTTATTATAAGCATCCGTCCTGTTTTAAAAAAATCCTAATACAGCCAGATAGACCATTCCTTGTCATTTCTCTCTATACTTTTAAGTTAGATAGTATTGTTCAACTCAACTAACGCAACTGACAGACTGAGCAGTTTCAAATCCTTAATGTTATTTGGCTTTGGGGTCATTCATAAATTACGTCACACGTCAAAGGGGAGGGGGAGGGATCATTGAAATGTGACATTGTGTGACGACGGGCGGGGTTGTCAAAGGCTGTGTGACGTCACATGTCAACGTTAAAAAATAACAATTGAAACTACTGTTTTCTTATAATTTTTTTTAAATACATGCATAAAGTTGAAAAATTTGTGACGTCACACCAAGGGAGAGGGATATAGAAAATGTGAAAATCTGTGGACAAAGAGGGGACGAGGGGGTTAAAAGTCGTAAAATTCGTGTGAAGTAATTTATGCATGACCCCTTAGCTCCTTCTAGACTCCCTCAATACGTGCTCGTAAACCAAACTTTTCACTTAGTTGATAGAACGGGAATAGTGGGTATGTTTTATTTATAATGCGTTTTTAGAAAATTTGACTTAATTCAGGTGACGGACGCTTAAAGAATGAAGGGAAGGAGACAGATCATCCTACATGTTTTGACTCCGTCCCCTACTTAGTTTTTTTTGTCGTCGAAATGGAGTAATTGTTACCGTTCCACTTCAGCAAAGGAGAATGCAATAAATACAATTATCGCTCGTATTATTTTTCGCCAACGGCACGTGAAGGCGGTGGGGAGTGGGCAGGCTGAGGGGGCAAAGGAGAGGAGGGGGTACGTCAGCTGGCGTACACAATATCCAACCGAACTACGATTTATTCCCCTTCTGGTTTTATTGAAATTTCGCTACCACTCATCTGTCCCGGCCATTTCTCGCCTTGGGTGAAATCATAGTGGCAAAAAAAAACCATTAATGACAGTTTAGAGCCTCAATAGCTCAACGGTATAAGGAATGGACTGAAATCCGCAAGGTACCCGGTTCAAACTACACCGCCGTAGGGGTATTGTCGCACCCACTCTTAATACAAGCTTTTAATTTAAGCTTAGGAAGGGAACGAGAAATATTAGATACACCTAAAAAGTATTCCTAATATTCTTTATATGTATAAAAAAAGTTTATTCTATTTATTTTGCTTGATGATTGATAGGCGATGTCCACGACATTACCCGCTGGCGAAATAAACTTTTCATTGGAGATTTTTAACACGTCCATACGACAGACTGCCTTATCATTAACAGTTTTTCAATTTCACTATTAATTTTAAGACTGGCAAGGCCTAGGCCTTTTTTATTTTTTTGATCAATCTCCATACAAATTTAAGTAAACTTTACCAACGCGTAAAAGTTAGAAAACTCGCACTAAGCACTCAGTTCATTGAAACCCTAGCCACTAAACTAGGTAGGTCCGCATCATAGGGGCTTTCCCTAACATTGACAAATTTCCATTTTTAATAATTTGGTAACACTGTTGGGTTCCGTAGATCAAACTATCCTGTTATTTTTGGAGGATTTCTTGTTCCTTCTGTAGATATAAATTTTGTAGATGTTATCGCTGTCGCTATGTCGCTATTTATGATGACATCATCATCATCGATGATGATGATGTATGATGAAGAGGATGAGTGTTCCCGATTGTCACTTGACATACGTCATTACACAGATTAGCTATATATACTCTGTGAAGTATTGAACAGACACCCATTAGATACTTCAAAGGTTCGATCAGAGCAACATCTGCCAAGTCTAGTTGACATACGTATCATTTGAAGTTGCTTCAAGTGCAAAATTGTATCTCATCTTTTAAGCAAGCCAAGGTTCTGGCAGGGCAAATATGTGTAATGCCGGAGCCAGACATAGCTCAAAGCGTTTGTACATTTTTTTCCTTGAAGACTACATAGTACTACAAAACTTTTCGCAGCTACCAAAGTCCCCGGCCACACTACATGATCATTGTTATGATCATTCAAATGAAGCTATGTCTAGCTCCGGCATAATAACAAGAATTCGATAGAATATACACATTAAAGTCGCGAGAGAATTTTTAGCATACATTAACCATATCAATTTATTAAGACGTAACTCAAATTCTTTCCGTACCATTTTACGAAAATGCAGCAAATGGAAAAAGAATTTAGCACAATTAAAGTTAATACAGAGGAATATTAACGTGAATGTATAATATTTTTATAAAATATGCATTATAAGTATGTAGAATTATTAAAATGAAGCACACGCACACCAGAGCCAAATGATTTATACATACATGTATAACAATTACTGTATCACAGCGTGGTCATGAGCGTATGTATAATACTTGTCAAATGTCGTTGTACAATGGACTAAAGTTTAATGTATAGCTTTAAATAAATACATAGTAGGCAAATGTAAAGATCTGTAGCTGAATTACGATCTATACTAATACCTATGTAAAGCTGAATACTTTGTTTCCTTAAACGCGTTAATCTCAGGAACTACTGGTCCGGTTTGAAAAATTCTTTCAGTGTTAGATGGCCCATTTTTCGAAGGCTATATATGATCATGCTAAAAGTTAATATATATTTTTTACCTAGTTTTATGGGAACTAAGTCGCGTGCACAGCTAGTTTTGTATAGAAAATGGACAGATTTTGTAAGTAGGTACCTACTAATACAAATAAAGGTTAAGTATTACTTAAAAGCAAGATAGGTATGTTAATAGCATCTGTGTAATGGGAGCATGGCTTCCGCGAAAGTCGGTTCACAGCCATTCCAAGAGTTGGGTGTTATGCAACATTCCGTCGTACCGGACACGACCGCCCGTACGTGGCTTAAAAGCCAGTTATATTTTAATGATTTAGATGTAATTTATACCAAATGAACATCTAATGTTATGCGAATTGAAGAAGACTGTTCAATTGTTTATATATATATTATTATTATTATTTTATTTTTATCTACTTCAGGATCCAAAACATAGAGATATGGTTCCTTGTAGTACTACGGAACCCTAAAAATACTAAAAAAAATGGCATTCTTGGAGTTAGTTGAGTTGGTACTGGACTTTTCATCTGACCGTAAATCGGGCAAGACATCATCTGCCGGGTCCGCTAGTGATAATATATAATTAAACTCTTGACAACTTTTTACTTCATAGATTGAAGACGTAATATTTATATAAAAAAAAAGGTGTGAACGGGTCATCCTAAACATGATATTCAATATCGTCGGAGTCATCTGAGGTATTCTGTTGTTTGATACAAGTTCGGCTCGCGACTTGGTCCGCGTAAAATTAGTGTCAATATTAGCGTGATGATACCCTTCCTCGATGAATGAGCTATCTAATATTGTAATATTTTTTTAAATCGGACCAGTAGTTTCTAAGATTAGCGCGTTCAAGTGAACAAACAAACTCTTCAACTTTATATATTATTATAGATATACATAGATATTTAGTTTATGAGACAATGTGCAGCTGTATGTAAGACGTATTAAACCAAACACTTGACCAATTCCACAACAAGTACCATAGACACAGATCGCCTCGTCGTGAACTACTCTTGACTCTGTGGACGGGTCATCGCGAACACAATATTGGGGTCAACTGAGGTATTGTGCATTGTTACACGCTTTTGTTTATTGAGGGCAAATTAAATAAATATTTACTTATCACATATATATACTTGAATATTTATATGTAACAGAGTTTTTTACTATGACAAGGACAAACGGGCAGTAGCTTTACCTGATTAGATGTGACGATTGTGTGATCAGATACGTCGGCAATTTTGAGTAACGGAAGACAAAAAAAACCCTTGCAATACAGTGAGTCTAGCTGTAATTTATATTGTTGCATATTACATAAACAATAAAATTTAACCTGCACAAGTGCTTATAAAATAGCTTAATTAAATTATTTTTAACTTTAACTTTATTGTCCACAATTTTGGTCGCATAGTTTACAAAACCGGGTAAACAGACGATAGATATTTTTTTGTTTAGTACCTATACATTTTAATAAAATAATTTAATTCCGATGTTACAAACAAACAACTTTATGTATTTGCATGTACAGATATGAAATAAGTTCACCTCAATAAAGCAGTGAGTGCTGAATTGAGACCTAGTTTCGTAGGTATGCATGATACGGAAGCGTTACAAAACCTCGATAGATTTCGAGGTTTGCTGGTATGAGGTAGCATTGGTTCAATCCTGTAACTGAGGTCGTGAGTTAAATACATAATTACATAGCTCAATATTTTTGAGACTCGTCTGATAAAAATATTAATATTTGTATATAACATTTTACTGATAGTCTACGTTGTGTCACGCTATAGACCATTATGCCGGAGCCAGATGTAGCTCGACAGTACATTTTTGTCCTTGAAGACTACAAAGTTCTACAAAATTTTGTACAACTAAACAAAGTCCCGGACCACACTACATGATCATTCAAATGAAGCTATGTCTGGCTCCGGCATTAGACAAATGTAGCCAAAATACTAAGAATTTCAAGTATATTTCTTATTCCCAATTTTTAAAAGACTATATAAGTGTTAAAGCCTGTAAATCAGCAATAGTACCTACAGGGAAATCGGCAATTAAAAGAAATAATTACAATACTTAAAAAGAAAATCGAAAAAAATATATATCTTGTGCAATATCACGTTAAATATAAATTACGAAAATAATAAAATTCTCATCCTTATACAATGACATCGCTGATATTATGTGATGTGAAACAAGGACAAACGAAGTTTATATGATTGACAGCAGCTAGTATTTTGTGTATATATATGAATGTGATACCTATACCTTAAAAAATTCAAAATTAAAAAGTTCGTGTTTATTCAAAATACAATATTCCACTATTAACATTATTAAGTACGAGTCACCAGCTGGTCGAAATTCGCCCACAAGTCTTTAGATTTCCGTTCTATATATAATTATGCTTTTTTAAAGCTATAAAATGTATACATGTGTAAATAGTTTGGCATTGGTCTGCTTGAGATTTTATTTTAATTATTTGCGCGAATATTATTAATGCATATTTTATAAAAATATAAGCAATCGCACATTCTCCTCCATATAAACTGTAACTGTGTCAAATTTAAAATACTTTTGTCAGCGCAATTTTCGTAAAATCGTACAAAAACGTTCACGTATATAGAAAACTAGTTGTGCCCGCGAGTTCGTCCGCGTAAAATAAGGTAAAAAAATTGATTAAATTTATTATTATGATATATAACCTATAGCCGTCCTAGATAAATGGGCTATCCGGCACTGAAAGAATATTTCAACTCGGACCAGTAGTTCCTGAGATTAGCGCGTTCAAGTAAACAAACAAACTATTCAGCTTTATATAATTGTATAGATTTGTAACAGGTATAGAAAACACCTCAAATTTTTGCATCCCTGGATTTCTTAGTAGAGTAACCTGTGCTGAGTTATAAATCTTTATGTAGGTAACCGATAAAAAAAGTTCTTTAATGATTAATATGTTGTATAAGATACGCTCAGCGCGCGACCTCAACCGACTTTTGTGGATGCTTTCTCGATGGAGCCGGGTCGCGTACACGCACGCGTGTTACGTGTTTTGTCTGCCCCTTGAGTGACAAGCTGCGACCACCAAAAGATAACACATTTATGTTATATCTCTTTTGATATATGTAACCGGGTAACCCATATTCTTTTTAAGCTTACTTTTAAACTTTATTTCATTTTAATTGATGCTAAAAATAGATATTTGTGGTATTAAAATTATATTAAATTTTTGATGAGTAAAAATATTAGTATCTATTTGGGAAATAAATGAAAGACGAACGCCTATCTATCTATGATTTTTTTAGGCTCTTTACGGATCGGGACACGAGGACGTATTTTTCAACTACAATATATCTAATTCATTATTTTTTTTAAATTAGGAAATTATGTTCATACGTCTAAATATGCTCACAAAAACTCAAATTAAATAAAAAAAAATGACTATCAAAAGATTAGAAGTCATGGGGATATCTAACTCCCTGACTTAATGGCAAAATCCGGACTACTCTCCCAAAAGACGTAAGATTCGAGGCTGCGATTTTATGAAGAAAAAAA
Source organism: Charaxes varanes (assembly GCA_024363005.1). Classification (NCBI taxonomy): domain Eukaryota; kingdom Metazoa; phylum Arthropoda; class Insecta; order Lepidoptera; family Nymphalidae; genus Charaxes; species Charaxes varanes. Next base: position 597,268 of record JANCMC010042188.1, on the reverse strand, counting down.
TAGTTTTTTTTTATTATATATAATTAATATTATCTTGTCTGAATTTTATTTTGTATCAAATAGCTTAAACTAACATCTAAAGACTCCGTAAAACGGTTTTTTTCGTTATGGTGATGACGCTATTAACGGACGAATTTGGGAGACCTTGCCGGTTCAAATATACATACTGTACAAATAGACGCGGCGGTGCGAGAGTACACGTGAATTTTGTTGTATATGTCCGCGTGTGTAATGCGCGTAACCAAGTTAACTTGCGATCATTTTAATGTATGATACAAACTTTTGAAATAACTTACAGAGGTTGAGATATTAAATTGAGGTTTGAGGTATGTTTAAAAATATATTATACATAAATATTGAACTTACTGAGGTTGAGATATTACATTGAGGTTTGAGGTGTGTTTAAAAAATTATTATATTTAAATATTGAACTTACAGAGGTTAAGATATTAAATTGAGGTTTGAGGTGTGTATAAAAATTCATTATATTTAAATATTGAACTAGATGTTTCCTGACTATGACCGTATAAACTTGCAATAGCCCTTAAAATTGAATATAACGTTTATTTGCCAAAAGAAAACATTTGTTTCAAAAAATGGCCAAAAGCGTGTCAAGACACGCTTATATAGAAAGGTTCTGTATATGATACGCTTTAAACGTATTTGTTAAATAACTTCAAAAGTTGTTGTCCTATTTCGTTCAGAATAATTTTCCTAATGAGTTTTTTAGCATGTTTTATCAACAAGGAAAATTTCAAGTCTCCACGTCTATTAGTTTGAAAATGCTAGGGAGAGAACACTTTACGGACAGACAGACGGACGGATGGACAGAACGAAATTATAAGGATTCCTTTTAGTACTACGGAACCTTAAAAATTGATAGCAAATTTTCTCAAACTAGGAAAACTTGTATTTTAAGAATCACCTTCCATAGAGGATCAACATTTTATAATTAACAAAAATGACATTAAAATAATAAATTTGTGTATGTGTGTGGCTTGTGTGGTTGGGCGGGTGTGCATGTGTCTTTGCTTGCTACTGCCTTAATCTTATCGAAAAGTCTCTTCTTATCGGATGCCTTACTAACTATAAACTACCCCTTTGCCAAATTTCGTCTTTGCACGTCCCGCGGTTTTCCAGATTTCGTATTAGATGATCTTTCGCTTTTGATATAAATAGATTGAACGTCTCCCTCATGTCACGTCCTTGCGCGTACTTTTATCGGCTGTCATCGTACAAAGAACTGCTAAGTTTTTCCTTTATCTTAACGTTAACGAGGCGAAAGTTTCACGTCCGAATACCCTCGTTAGGCGTACTTAAACATTTGTTTTACTAGTTTTTGTTAACGAATTGTGTTTATAGTTTTTATGGGCCAGCAGTGTACACTGCGACAATTATTTTTCTTTACCTTTCACTGAAGATTAATGATTATTGGGATGTAGTATTCTTTCAAGTTTGTAATTTTTATATCAATAAACTATTATGTGTAGTCATCAATCGCAAGTATGTTGCCTGTCTTTGTATCTGTATGTATGTTTATTGGTTGATAGTGTTAAAAACTTAAAATAAATAATATTATTCGCATGAATACTTAAACTCCTCTTTCAATTTAACATTTAAAACTTTGAAGAACTAGTCGATTATACTGAGGCCTTCGCACGAACATTTCGAACCGTTCGAAGTCGTCGAGTCGACTTTGAAAATGTTCGTGCTAGGCCCACAGCGGACCCTTCTCAGTACGTAACGCGGGTTGCATTAGCATTTATTAAGAGCGTGACACAATAAAGACATGTCGCCTGTACTTAGCACGAACATTTAAATTCAAAAACAGTCGACTCGACTAGGGCCTCTGTTGCAAAATTTAAAAGAAATTTTAACACGACTAACTCCTTTGATCCTGCTGGAAACCGCTTTCTAGATCACCATGGCTGACATCATGACACAATCGAGTTTTGAGTACCTAGTAACTTTTTTTTTTTTATATTATTATATTTACGCACCACAGACGTGAGGCCCGTGCCAATTGTTATATAATAGTTTTTTTAAACTTTTCTCTCTTATCGTTTCATTAACTCTCTGCTTATAGTTTCACTTTTTTTTGTAGCATTTATAGCGGGACAAAGATATGAAGTGGGCCAAAAAGATTTCACACAGATTAGTAATCTTGAGTAATTTAGTTATTATAATATAAAGTAAGCAGTATGTTCGTAAATCCTACAGGAAACATCAAAATCGGTTCCCATATATATTACAGCAGTATCATAGAAAGTCCTACATCTCGATCCTTCATAGTAAGTGCCGCGATCAATACTAAAGGCGGTTCAATTTAACACAAAGTTCTTGTTATAATTCAGTGCATCGCATCTGCTGGCAATCGCTTTCCCACGAGTGCAACGAACCGTTCCTAAACAGGACTGGTTCCAACTCCAATCTGGACTCGTCGGAAGGACTTTTGAAAAGGCTAACGATCGACGTATTGAGTGCACTCGTGCAGTCCTATCGACACACCGCTGAGACAAAGCCTCTGATTACTTATTTTATATCTAAGAGTCTTAGAAGTAAAATAAGCGATCGGTGGCTTGATTTTTATTTGTATCTTAATGAAAACCTGTACGATTAGGCAATACATATCGATACCTTCCACGTAAGGTGTGGTAACTCCAAATTCCCAGCTTTACAGTAGAGCATTACAAACAACTTAATTGTAATATAACAGTCACTTTTTAATTTATTATTGTATACAATAATGTAATCGTCATTATTGAGAATGTTTTGTTAAAATATAATATTTTCCCTTTTTATTCTTATCAATAATACGTTGATGTACACTGCTTATAGGACATTCCAAAATGACTACCCTTAAAGATTCTGCAACATTCATAAGCGGACATCAAATAATGTCACTCCTATACATATTATAAACATCGCAATCTATACACTGGAATCCCTACGCCCTCATTTGCACGAGAGCTTTTTTAACGTGCGTTAAAAAAACGTACAAATGGTTTTGTTCACACGACAGCGCTTTCATAACGCGACGCCTTTCTATCGAGCTATGTTCTATTTCAACGCTATATTTACATATACGCTATATTTTTGTATCGACGACGCTAAAAAACGCCAACGCCGAGATTTTCAACGCTTTTTTAACTCTCGTGCGAATGAGAGCTAAGTACTTATTAATGATTCACGGTACAAAAAAGTGGTACTATTCTAAACCAACCACCAAATCAGGAAAGTACCTTTAGAGCCTCAATATATGTATTTTATAAGACGATTGAAATCCCTAAAGTTCTTGATTCGAAGCCTTTTTTAGCCCCTACTCCTTTACATTTACTTGAGGAAGACACAAAATCATTAGCCATCATACCTAAAAGTATTCTGTAATCTGTGTCAAATTTGGTCAAGGTTATTAAAAGGAAAACCGTAAAAAATTACGACCCGCGCCACAAAGGAAGAGTAGACTAAATGTTTGAGGATCCTAATGACGCCGGCTTTTCGTCGTCCAACGAGAAAATAGATGGCCATTAAATTTGCCCGTTTGTGCGTGAATTAAAGTAATTACAGTATGAATAGAAGGCATATAAATCGGGTCCCCTATCTCGCCACGTAAAATCTGTGTTTTTAACAGTATACATATTACTTTTTCATTTTCACTTTCAAAACAAGGAATAATTGTTAATTTAATTTATATTATTCAAACAGAAACATACTTTATATTAAATCCAGTATATATTCGTTTAAACTGATAAAAGTCTTATAAATAGGTGATTTCTGCATAACACTTTTTGATGCTTAGAGTTCAGTATGCTCACATGATAATCATGCCCGTAGAACATAACCGTATGTGTGCGACAAGTGAACTTATTGATATTGTCTTTTAAATCGTTCTATTATCTATTTATACAAGAAAACTTATAATTTTAAAGTGTCAACAGTTCCCGAGCCTTCAGTCTCAGCCAGACATTTATGGACAGTTGTCCATAGACGTCTGTAGTCATTTTTAATCTGGCGAATTGAAGAAAAATAACAAGAGACAGTCTAGGCCAATAGTACATTAATGTATCTATTTTAAACATATTCTATTTTCTTACAACCATGCGAAAATAGAAAGTAAGTAAGAACCGAAACGCATTTTAATGTCATTTTCATATAGATATACTAAATTGTTCTTCGGGCAAGCGGAAATATCATCGGATGTCCATTGAAAAAAGCATTGTTTTGTTTCTGTCGCATATAAATGTTGTAAATAATACGCTGAAGTGGTTTTGTATTGGATGTCGAACTATCGATGAGGTATGTAAGGAAACGTACTTCGAAGTGTTCTATGGCATGGATTGTACTGTCTTCACTATTTAAAACAACTTCTTAAATAGCGTGAAATAAAAATAATCATTGAATTATTAGTATATGAATAAATTATTGAGTTAATAAGAGAATTTGTTTCATTGTCCTCCTTAAGAACCTAAAAAAGTGCAATATTTTTAAGCAAATATTTATTTTTTATGTACATCGATATTTAAAATTGAAAGGTAACGTGAAATCTCGAAAACCGCGTAACGTACAATGATAAATTTTGACTACGACGTACTTTATAGTTGGTAGACGTGAGCTAAGAAATGATTTTGCGATAGGGCAGATTAAAGGGGTCTCAGATCATAGAAATAGTAGGTTTAAGGGTTCTGGCAAAGACTCGAAGATGCGGGAAACAGCTCGTATTTAATAAATGTAAAGTGCTAGAAGCTTAAACCTAAGAACAATTTAAAAGTCTATTCCCAAATTTGATAAAGTCTGGAACCGAATTTGAGGCCTCTTATTTGTAAGACGAGCTTATTTAATAGAGAGAGGGTATAAACAAATTTTTCAATCGTAATACGGAGATATATAACCGAGACCTTACAGGCAACGATATTATCGAAAAAAAAAAACATAGTCATCACCCAAAGGCCAGCAACGCGGTTGCGAGCCTACTACTAGGGCGTAGTTGTCGACGGGCGGGACTGTTATTTAGGTGACCTGTTGCCTATTTTTAAGGTTCCGTAGCTTTACAAGGAACCCTAAAACCTTATACATAGTTACGATTTGTACGTCCTTCCGTCCGCCCGGTCTTACTTACAAAAAAAAAGATTTCAAAATCAGATTTTAGAAAATTAGAGCCTCAATAGCTCAACGGTATAAGGTATGAACTGAAATCCGCAAGGCACCCGGTTCAAACCCCACCGCCGTTGGGGTATTGTCGCAACCACTCCTAATACAAGCTTTTAATTTAAGCTTAGTAGCCTTCTGGTTTGCAGCCGCATTGTGCCTGCTCCTCCGGGTACCAGTACCTATTTCTCAAGATTGGCGTGAAGCGTCAGCAATGCTGTCACGCCAAGTGATGGTATTGTTGTTGCGTTTCGTTCAGTCTGTAAGAGGTCCTGGTGGCCTAAACCCCTCTTTAGAACTCTGCAAGTCTTCATGTTGTGCAGATGGTCATAGGCCGCGGTTCACCTAAGTGACTACCTAGGTGTACCCCCTGTTTGTTTGCACCTTGTAATATTAAAAAAATAGAATGAGTATAATTGTAAATAGTGTTAAAAACGGATAACCGGGCTGGTTTTTTTTTACATATACTATCTGCTTAGGTCTTATATATAAAAAGGAAAGAAAGAGTTAGGCAAGAATTCAAGTTTTTCAAATTGTCACGATATAATCACACGCAAGGCAAGTTACTTTGTATTCACATTTACATTTCAATAACCTTTTGCATTTCAAATTCCGTGCCCTGTTATTTCGACCCTATCTCGATTGGCTGGATTATTAGTGCTGCATTTAAGTCAATGCGTGCCACGTGACCGCCGCGTGACCTCTAGCTGTCATTGTAATTTCGTCGATTTTAAGAGCTATTCATTCGTGTGATTACATTTAGTTACCCTTTCCACCGAATTATTGGTTATTAAATTCGCTGTTAACAAGGTTGAATGGAGCGGGGGTATATGTATTGTACAACGCTTAAATGTGTAGTTAAGTATGTGTTGGTAGGCAAAGACGGTACTAGATTTTGCTTTTCTGTTTAACTGAATGTAAAATGTAAAAGCAAACTAGTTCAGTTATTCAAGACAAACAATGATAGCCGCTATCGATAAACCGTTGCATAAAACTGCGCAGTTTTAATTGATAAGTATGTATGAAAAATCTTTGTCGATTAAACTGCACCGTTTTATCGATGCCTATGGATGGCGAATGCGATGGCGAAAAATTGCATTTGTCATTAAATTCTGACAATCCCTTTGCTGATGTTTGTAAACTAAATTAAATAAAAAGAATAAATACAAGGGATGGATGAGAGAGGAAATATTAGAAATTAAAATATAATTTAATAACAGTTGGCACGGGCCTACGTCCGTGGTGTGTAATTTTATTATAAAAAAAAATAAAATAAAAAAATACACTGTTTTGCCGACGTTTTCTGTAGTCTCTCAGGCAGTACCACCTTAAAAACAAGAAATCATTTTATATCCAACCTCTTTTGATGAAAAATTTGGAGTATATAACAAATATCCACGGTTAATTAAATCATACTTCTAAGTATCCGAAATAAAAACATGATAATAATATTAATTAATATTATTCTGGACCACAGAAAACTCCTGTAAACAATTGGTGCATGTTCTTCCAAACTAATGGATGCTTTTGGATGTTGATCGCGAAGAAAAACGGATGATCAGCGACGAATTCCTGTGCTCCGTATTCAGGGTTTGGATGAAAATATGGCATTTCTGAAAAAAAAAAACGTTATTATTAAATACATCAACGGTGGACCGAAGTCTAACCTAATTCGACTGTTTATAGCTGGACCATCGTAGTGTTCACTATTAAGACAAACTTTTTAAAAGACTATAAGAATATTGGCTTATTTTTTACACCAAATTACAGCGCCATCTATTGGTCGCTTACGCCACCGATGGCCCGTCGCCGGCCCACTCTACCACCATATTTTAAATAATATGTTGTAAAGGACAATTTTGATCTGTATAAAATGTACAAAGTATATAGCGTATTTAAATGGACAAAGATTAATACGGTATTCTTTAAAATAGCTTCGTAAATAGTTAATTATTTTTTGTAATACGTAAAAGATAAAAATGGTTCCTGTTGTTTATATTTAGGAGATAGACAAATGCCATTGCGGATTTTATTACAGATCTTTTTAAGATGTATAATTCTGTATATATAGTACGTTATTTTGTTGTATCTCTAAGGCTTAGCCAGTGCACGCGATGTAAGCACACAAAAATACCTTTTTTTACATCTCGTTATAAATCATTGAAATTTAACTTCTATAACATGTGTTATAGATATAAACCTTCTTTTACAATCGCTCTGTTTATCGGTAAAATTTCTAGTACTATTTAAAAAAAAAATTACCGTCTTTGTATTGTCCGTATATCCCGACTTCGTCTGCATGTACTGTTACTTTCTGTTTTACTTTGCTCAGATACATATTATGTTTTTGGCCTCCACTCAATATTCCATTCAATCCAGAATTGGTTTTATTAAAGATTTGTTTTATACCAATCTGAAATTTTAATGAATTATAATTTAAAGAGTGAATTTCATTGTACCTACAAATTACTATTTTTAGAGTTCCGTAGCACTACCAGAAACCGTAATGGTTCCTCCCTTATGGTTTTGCACTGTCCGTGCATTCGTCCGTCTGATTGCCCCGTCAAGTTGGTTTAGGAGATAAGAAAGAAAGAATCATACCGAGTATTAAAAGGCTCGCGTGTGCCTAGTACCTTAAAAGACAAGGCGAACAAGTGAGACAGCTCTTAGCCTCATGTTAGCCCAAAAACCGTGTACATGTGCCTCTAAGAACATACCTGAGGCACTACAAAATTATGGCAGCCCCATCAGTGCTCTAAAAGCGTTATTGTATTGAATACGAAGGGCTCTATACGCCTTTTACGAATAGTTGCTACATAAGCTGTAAGGTTTAAAAAGTGCTACAAAATGCTTTGCTTTGCCCTCTTCTATTGAGCGTTATCCCGCTCTAGTACCAGGGCCCGCTTAAATTGCAGAAAATGTAGCCGTGGAGCTAGTTCAGATAATCAACTCCCGTCTGATGTCATCCCTGGAATCCTCACACTCTCTGCAAGATCACGACTAATGTAATGATGATATAAATCTGGACCCATTGTTTTAGGTGCCTTTAGAAACACAGAGGAGGTCGAATATTTGTAAACCTTGTGTTAGAATGGGTCCGTCCATCTATCACCAGGCCACGGTTGCGATCGACTCAAATGTTAATTACTGCTCAATCTCGACTCCTCATAGTTTTATAGACATTCTATAGACTATATAGACTGATCTAGATGTTGGCGTAGTTGACAGTGACCCAGTCTTCTGTACCGCGGGTTATGATTTAGATTTCCGCTTCAATTCTGAATGTATTATCTATATGTATATAAAATAAATATTTGTGTATAGCAGGCGGCTGCTATCTATAACACAGGCATTAAGTTGTCTACCTTAGGGAAAGACATCCGTGTGTCATATAGTCCTATGTGTGTATTTGTATGTATGTTACAGTTATGTATATTATACTGAAGAATTTATTCTGTAGCCACAAGGCTTAAATTTTTAAAGTAAAAGAAATTAATAAATATGCAAGGTGCGTTCACTGTTCGTACCTTGATACCGCAGCGATTTTCTCAATTTGTCAAAGTCAAACATTTCCTTGCAGTTTGCTGCGAGATGCAACTGCTTAAAATTCATCTGCAATACGGTGCAGCGTACTGGGATCGAGGTGCGCAAATATAGACGTCAGATCCCAAGCGGACGCGATCGTCTGCAAACCAGAGCAAATTCGTCACCGTAGACAGATATGGCAGGAACTACTTTACGATTGGAACCGGAACTCGATTCACGGACATATCGACGTCCTGATTATGATCGTTGTAAATACATTGAGGTGTTTATAATCTAACATTTTCCTCACACAAACAATACAGACTGGCAGATTTTACAAAAAAGCGATCATCTACAAACCAGAGTGCATACCTCTCCATAGAAAGGCACAGCAGGAATTACTTTACGATTGGAACTGGAACTCGATTTCCGGTCATATCGACATCCTGATTATGATCGTTGTAGATACATTGAGGTGTTGGTAATGAGACTTTTTCCTCATACAAACTATACCGAACGCCAGATTTATAGCCAACGTGATCGTCTGCAAAACTAGAGAGTATACCTCTCCGTAAATAGACATGACAGGAATTGCTTTAAGATTGGAACTGGAACTTTATTCACGGTCCCGTCTAGGTCTTGATTATGATCGCTATGGATATATTATGTAAGTTATTCTCGTATCTTTCGCACTGCAGTTGAGTTAAGCAATCTGAAACGCTTTTTAGGTTTATTTCTTATACAACATCTATATACTTATTACACACACAAAAAAATATCCGGAACTGATTTTTTAAACGACTTCCTATTTTTTAAATCTAAAATAATCTAATAAGGGAATATTGTGGCATGTCCATTGTATATATAACTTGTATTATTTTTAAAAAATCATCAATTTATTGATTTAATATACCGATATGAGAGCACATACATTTCATTTACCCTTGCGGGATATACACATTTCGATATAGTGGTCCGTATTCCCCGTGGCCCAAGGGTCAGAAAGGGTTCCATTTTCGCCGTCCTGTCAGTATGATTTGTGTGTAACCCTACATTGTTGTGTTACGACATTAACTCGGTATAATGATTAGGGAAAAATGTGCGTCTCCCCATATGTTTATCGTGTACGGCTGTTTTCAAGAAATAAACACATTATTTTGTCTTCTTCGTTTTTATAATTTTGTTAAATTTATTATTTCTTTTCAGTTCTTATTTTTAACAGTGGAGTTATTGAAATAAACACCTTGTATTTTATTTGTTTTTATGATTTTGTTAAATTTACTATTTCCATTCTGTTATTGATTTGCAACAGCGGATTTATTGTTTCGTATTTATAATTAATACTGTTAATTACTCACAATACATACGTTTATAAAAACACCACTTCAACAAAATTAATTGTTTGAATTGGAAACGTATTGGAATTTTAACATTTATATTGGAAATGTATTTTTTTTTTTGTTTTTGGTATAATATTAGTACAATATTCTTGTAATTACAGACTGGTTATTAAATTTTGTAATCGATTTAATTTAAATAAAATACTTTAAACTTTAAAGTTTACAGTTGTATTATATATACACTCATATTATTCCATTTTATCTTTCTTCGCACACAGCAAAACCAATTTATAATATCTGTCATTATTTGCGTATGGTACTTTTACTCTACGATTTACTCGCTACTAATGCCAACCATTTAAATACATTAAGAAATAATTTGAACGACTATGATATCAATGATAAATGGGTTATCTAGCACTTAAAGAATTTTCCAAATCGGACCAGTAGATTCTAAGTTTATTGCGTTCAAGTAAACAAACAACAAGCTCTTCAGCTTTATATATTTTATATAACATTTTCCAACAAAAACAACGCCATCTTAACCGCGAACACGACTTAGTTTTGAGTCGTTTTAATAGATGGCGCTACTTTTGCGATACTGTTTTATAGCAACGAATGATAAGGTTTAAGGTAACTAATAAGGTTTCACAATTGAAATGGACGAAGCCAGACTGCCTTTAGACATTCGCTGGTTTTCCTCTTTATAGATTATCTAGATTAAATCTCTCATAGTTTTCTTCATGTTCTGTGAAATGAAGAATTAAGTTTAAGTGAGCGTCTGTGGGTGTCGTTTGACCTAAAGGAGGTAATATCCACTCACTATATTCCCCATGGACGCGCAGGGGTCGGAAGGTGTTCATTTTCGGTGTCCCCATTATGATTTGTGGACTTACCCTACTCAGATAACACTGACATTAACCTTAATAGCACGTCTACTGTTCTTGTTCTTGATGTATTAAAAAAAATATCTTTTTTTTAATATTATTTAAACCTTTTATTTTATGAGTAAAATTTGCAGCTAATGAATTCGACTGGCCCGTTGGCGCAGTGGGTAGTGACCCTGACTTCTACTCCGGGGGTCGTGCGTTCGATTCCCGCCTCGAGTCTGGGTGTGTTATGAATATGTATATATTTATATATTTCTATTAAAAATAATTTTTGTATATAACAGACGTCTGTTATACACAAAAATACAGGCATTAAGTTGTCTACCTTAGGAACAGACGTCAGTGTGTCATATAGTCCTGTATATATTATTAATGACAGAAAGCTAAGAGAAAGGTATAGATATAAAGTAAAACTGGTTACAAGTTTTATCACACAGAAAATAGCAAAAAAAAAAACTGTCAAAAATCAGACAGGAATAAATACATTTTCAGTAAAAAACCTTGCTAAGAAACTTTTATTCAAAATTATCCAATATTTAAATGTAAACACAAAGTACTCGTCAAAACGAATCAAACCAGACCAAATTCAATGCGGTTGTATTGTTTTATAACGGAGTTCCATCGTCACCTTCCACCTCCATCGTCATGTCAGTCCAATATACATATGTGTGCAAAATTTTAGCTCAGTCGGGTATAGATATCTGCTCCAAAATTGAATTGTAAGATTCCACCCGAACAAACATATTATGTACGTTGCAAGTTTAATAAAAGCTCTTCAAAAGAGAGAAAACAGACAGCAGGACGACAAGAAACAACAGCAAACTGTCAGGAAACAACAGAACATTCAAAGAAACTTGTAGCTTTTCATGACAAGAAAAATTTTGGAAAATTTTCAAAAATCAATTCAATAATTTCAGTAACTCTGTATAATAATAATAAGGTGATTAAAATAATAATAAATAAGGTGATTAAAATGAAAGTTACCAGGAACATTCAATCCGTGCTATCAAATGCACTTAATTAGGTATTAAATCCCAAACGGTCACTTCCGAGCGTCTATCCCAACTAGAGAATCCCCTTCCAGTAAAATTCAATTTGGTCCGATGATACTTTGACTTTTTTCGCGATAAAAAGCAATTGGACATCGACTCGACTCGCCATCATGATATTATTAGAATTGAAAAACTCGGCCGGGTACGAATCGAATTCAATTACGTTATTGCATTTTCATTAGCGGTTATTACTTGTAGAATATATGCATGACGACCTGAAATGTCGAACGAACTCCTTTAGTCAGGACTTCTATATAATTTGTCACGTTTCAGATATTTTTGTGACTTAAAATCTTCTGGCACTTCTTTATACAACTTTCAGAGAACGTGGAAGTATAGACATAACCACGCTTAGTCATAAAGTGACCTAACTCAAAAAAGCTGATTTTTGGGAAATCAAAAAATAGGTTTTGGCATTTACGACCTATGACCACTTGTAATGCGATAAAAACGGCATTATAGTAACAAATTAAGTAGTTTAATAATAGTTAATGAAGTGATTATTGATATTGAAATGTTATTTTAATGATATTTTATTATTTGTTTGTCTTTTTAACTAAAAACTTATTGTAGTTAGAAATACAAAAATAGCTGTACCTTACTCTACTGTAGTTGCTAGTTGCTAGTAGCTGTACCCTACTCTTTGCTGTGTTGGACGGAGGTATGGAAATAATTCCAAGATTGCCAAATAAAGGATGTTGAAACGAAGTCACCTGTATCATTAACTTACATTAGATCTAAAATCTAATCGCTTACCCTCTGGGTAGATGGATTGATGATTTGCGTAAGATGGCTGACAGGAATAGAATGTATGTAGCCGAAATCCGGGCTAAGTGTCGCGACTAAGAGGACGATGATGATGATGATGATGATGATGTAGAAAATGAAAAAAAAGGATCGAATCTACTGAAAAACAAAAACACTTGGTACTTACACACGATGTGCTAGACACCTACTGAAGTGTTAATTTTATCCCGATATATAATACAGCTAATTTTCCTTTGTTCAAAGGTCACTTGTAAAGATGTCACAATGGGGGCAAATGGCGTGATATCTTAAATGTCGTTAGGTGCCAATGGGGACAATTGCCACTTGATTTAGAGGGTCGATCGTGTTAAAGGCAACAATGGGTGCTTTATCGTTAAATATTAATAGTTCCTAGATAACCCTATGGTAAGATTTAATATCTATGAATAATTTTAACCTCTCAATGGACGTTTGATTTCGGACTTGTTCGAAGAAATTTTTCTTGGTTACTTTATTGCCTTTGAGGTAAAGGCTAAAATTTTTAAATACAAATATTATGAGACACCTATGCAAAAATATGATTGAATTGCATTTTATAAATAAAATATATAGAGGATTTTAATGTTTTCTCTTATATGTTTTCTTCACATGTAAAATAAAATATTTTACCAAAAAATTTTCATGTGTTGCCACGACGATATCTTATGGCTCATACTGACATCATAACTTCACTGACTCTATAACGTAGTCGAAGTATGTGGGCTACTAAATAAAGTAGCAACGTTTAAAACCTTTGCAACTTTAATCGTATTTTCAAGGAAGTAAAACTTGAATTTGAATTTTAAAACCAAAACCACGGTAGTGGGAAAGGTTTCTTATCGCGTATTTCTAATTAGTTCTCTCGACAAAACAAAATCCATTTAAATCGACGAAGCGAAAAGTTTACGGGCGGTGCTATAAAATTTCATAACCGACTCGAATATAATGCGATTGCGTTCTGAATAATTTATCAATATTATTCATTAGCGCCGAAACCCTTTCCCCCGCTAAAGTTCCGCGGAAACTTTTATTGTTTACAAATCTCATCTATGCATCACTGAATTTAAAAGATAATGGTGAAATTAGGCGGACTTGAGGCAAAATATTATACAATATGTTAGCCATAGGAGTTGTGTTTGTGACGTCCTTTATGAAGATTTTATGATATTTTCATTTGTTCTTTAAATGTCTGTGCTTGAATAGCAAAATTACTATTAAAACATTTTAAATTTGTTTTTCAGCGCCCCTTTTGAAATTTTATTGACTAATTGTAACTATGTTATGTACATAAAAGACTAGCTGTTTCCTGTGACTTTGTCAGCGTAAAATGCGATAAGAAATATGATTTTGGACTTAGCTACAAACTTGAAGAGCCCTTAGCTCCTTAAACTGGCCCTATCGAAAAATCGGTTCTTAACGGATCTCCACTAGCCATAAACTACCTATTTGCCAAATGTCACCGATGTGCGTGCCCCGGTTCTGAACATTTCATATAAGTTGACTTTTCGCTTTTATGTATGTACATATACTGATAGACTATCTCTTCTCACGTAACAAATTAACAAATAGTACGATTTTATCTACATCGGATGTTTTAGCGTGTAGTTGTTAAAAAAATCCTCTAATTACTGATAACAATGTTAACAAACAAGCGGAAACGAGCCGAGTGTTCTTTTTATGGTTCTTTTGTTAAATAAATGTTTACAAAATCCTTAATTTTTTTTTTGTCTTAAACTATCGATTTCAATTGAATTTTCAATTCCATCGCTCTCTTTTGAAGCGTACTCGAATTATATTAATCATATAATTACTAGGTGTTACTTTACTAGGGCTTCGGCTTGAATTTCAGTTCCTGTTTCTATTTCTGCTTCTGCTTCTGCTTCTGCCTCTGCCTCTGCCTCTGCTTCTGCTTCTGCTTCTGCTTCTGCTTCTGCTTCTGCTTCTGTTTCTGCTTCTGCTTCTGCTCCTGTTTCTGGTTTCTGGTTTCTCTTCACAGGTTGGTGAAGATACTCCAACTAAGCCTAGATTTAGATTAGGTGGGTCCGATATAAATGTAGTCTTTAACTGTTGCAATACTAAATAGGCATATCTTTTTAAACTGCGCGTATAACATATTATGTATATGTATATATATATATATACAGGATAAATAAAAAAATATATATATGACACATGGACGTCTCTTCCTAAGGTAACAACTTAATGCCTGTTATAGGTGAAAGATTTTTGGAAATATATAAATACATACATATAGATATTACACCCAGACTCGAGGCGGGAATTGAACCCACGACCCCTGGAGTGAAAGGCAGAGTCACTGCCCACTGCGCCAACGGGCCAGTCATATATATATATATATATATTACATATATTTCACTCCAGATTCTAGGTGGGAATCAAACTCGCAACCACAAGACGGAGGGTAGGGTCACTACACAAACGGGCAAGTCATTGTATAGGAAAGATGTAATTGGTTCACTTTCATTCGATTCATAGATCTGTCTACGATGTGACGTCATATCTGGTTTGTGAGAGCGCAGCAATAGAGATAAGTGTTGGTAAACATTGCACCAGATCTTGGGTCCAATCGTGCGTGGCGGTCATGTCAAGGTGAGCATGCGATCATCGATAGAGGGTTGGGATGGGAAGTGGGTCATTGAGAAATCATCAGAGTCACGCAGGTAGTGTTTGTTGTACAACATTGGATTGATCAAATTAGCTCTCATCGAAATCATCTTACATTATATGTAATTTTTACAGTCTATAAGGCTTAAAGATAGGGAGGATAATACCAAGGTGCTAAAGCACGGAAAACCAAAGCAATAGCGTAAAAGAAAAAAACTTAAAAAGCTGTTTCATATCTGTTCTTATAAATACTTCCTCGCGATGCGTATCGTAACAGGCAGTATTGTGAGCTAGTAGAGTAATAATATCTGAACAGCGGACCCATTGCGATGCAACTCATTGGCAAATAGCCGCATTTCACGCACTAGATGCTGAGGACAAACACTGCTTGTATTCATAGCGGAGGAGTAATAGCACCAATGAGGGACAACCCACCGTGCACCAATGGATTTAAATAGCCAATTCAAATACTACAATATTTAGGCCATAAGTTCAATTCTGTTGGTCACGGCGCGTGGCTTTTGACTGGATTCTAGAATTCTCTCATTTTTTGGGTCTAGTACGTTATGTTATGCTGTGCAGAAAGTCTAGCCACTCCTTTTAACGCCTTAGTCATAACTCTTCTTTGTAACGTTTCTTGCTCGATAGGTTGGCATGTTCTAATGATTTTCATACCTTACGAATTTAGGCAGCATTTTGGACTTTATCACGTTGAAAGACGCTGGGAAAGAGTAGGAAACCATCTGACTATTATTCCCATGAAATAGACAAGAAACAAATGGCTTCAAGTAAATAGGTTTAAGCTTGTTAATTCTTTAATTGTATCCATTATGTAGCACTAATAAATTCCAAGTTCGTTCTAAATGAGAGAATCGAATTTTAAGCAATTTAAGCTTGGCCAAAATCATCGTAATCGTTTGAGTAAGCGTTAATTTGCTAACAACATACATACATAATGTCTTAACTTTGACCGCTTTTTGAGAGGATTTAATTGCCTAAATTCATTATGTATTGAGTACGGTGTTATAAGCGTTGCGTGTATCGTATGCAAATAAACAATTATCTATCTTATTGTAATCATTCGTTAGGATGACCTTGGCCTAAATTTTTTCCGTTGTTTAGCTTCCGTCACTTATACAATTATATTCACGCGTCTACTCTACTTCACATACATTAAATACGTACATCATTTTTAAATATACATATATTATGTATGTATATTGTGCTGTATGTACTAGTTTTAATTCCACTTAAATTACCATTAGTATTTGCTAACAAAAGTAAAAAGTAAACAGTCCAGCTTAAAAGTAATTCCACAATATGATTAATAATATATCTTATTAGATAATATCGGCTGTCTGCTACTTCGAAATAACTTCATGTATAAACAAAGGATTGTCAAATTGAGGACTGCTCCAGTTAACCACAAGTTCAGATATAATATAGGTTAATTACGTAATAACAATAAATATCATAATTATCCATATGTGGCCAGAGACCATTTATGACGACAGTCTACGCTTGTATGTCAGATTTAATGACCTAAAAAAATGCGGAATCTCATCGAGAACGAAATCGAGATGAATTGGGAAGTGAAAGTGTCGGCCAAAGGCCAGACCCACCAACAGCAGCTGACCGCTAACGAAAGCTGTTTGGTTCACATTTTGCATTCCGCACGAAAGCTTAAAACTGCTGCAAAGGTAAGTATAACATATTACGTATTTGATCTAGTTTTTGGAAGAAATTTATCTGGAACGAACATCATTATACCAGGTATACATTATTTAATTGTACATCTAACTATGTGATTCGCGTAGGAGGTCTTTTGAGTAAAATTACCAGAGAGCTTTGCAAAGTTTGCGACGACTCTTGTAACTTGTTCCATTTTTACTGTTACAGTTACAAGAAAGCTTATGTGTTAGGTGATAACAGCCAAAAATGTTTTCTAGCTTTAAATACCAACATGCAATTGGTTCTTTAACGTTTGTTTATCTATCACTAACTGCAGTTGTTGTGAGTGGTGCCATTTCGAGTAATCCGTTATGTAAATTTTTTTTCACTCCCCCCCCCCCCCCTTGTAGGATTTTTACACTATTAGATATAGAGACATCATGTTAATAGGACATACTAAAAACTCATTAGAAATTATTTTGAGCGAAATAGGACCACAACTTTTGAATTTATTTAACACGCGTATCAGATACGGAAATCTTCTATATAAGCGTGTCTTGAGACGCTCTGGGCCACTTTATTATATCATTTTACTGTAAAAAAGAAAAGATTTTCTTACGGAGATGACTAAACAAACTGTTAATCCATACTAAAATAAAAAGTTGAAGAGTGTTCGTTTGTTTGTTTGCTTGAACGCGCTAATCTCAGAAAATACTAGTGCGATTTGAAAAATTCTTTCAGTGTTACATACCTCATTTATCCAGGAAGGCTATAGGCTAAATATTATCACGCTAAGACCAATAGGAGCGGAGCGCCAATGAAAAATGTTTCAAAATCGGAGGGCATTTTTGCCTTTTGAGAGCTTCTCAAATTTATGCGGACGGAGACGCGGGAAACAGCTAGTAAATAATTAAAAGATAGGGTTCCTTTTAAAGGTAGGGTACCTTTAAATTATTTACTAGCTGTTTCCTTCTACTTTCTACCAATCAAGTGGATTCCACAGTTCACTATATTAATTTAAATAAAGAAAATTATCATTCCCGTACCTTATAACTGTCTATAATTGTTAGAGATCACATAGTTGTTTATAAAGAGACTAGTATTCAATGACCAAGTGTATCTATTACGATATCTGGAATTTGAATTGGACATTGATACAAATAAGTCGTTCATTACTTATTTCCAGAGGTCGTGTCTAGTTCCTACAAACGTCGGAAGTAGTAGCAAGGTCTATGTCACCGGAGGCCTATTATCCGGTTGTTGTCTTTTAAGTAAAACAAGTGTAAGTGCTCACATAATAAATATAATGTGTTAATTATTAGTCTGTATTCAGTTTATTGATTTATTAGTAATCCTACAGCATTACAAGTGTAGTCGACTGAGAAATTGGTTTGCCACGCTAAGGTCGAATGTCGTTTGCACGTCAATTCGTTATAAGGTTTATTTTTGCTTGTTATGCATTATGTTAATTTCCAACAATAACCCTTAGCAAAATTTTCTTTAACTAGGATCTGTCACTTAACATGGTAAAGCACTTTCTTGGTCGACTATACAAGACAATAAATTATACAACGTAAAACATCCACGTAGTCTAATAGGGATTATGCCGGAGCTAGACATAGTTCAAAATGTTTGTTCATTTTTGTCCTTGAAAACTACAAAGTACTACAAAACTTTGCGTAGTTACACAGAGTCCCCGGCCACACTACATGATCATTGAAATGATCATTCAAATGAAGCTCAAGTAGCCGGGGACTTTGTGTCACAGTTTTGTAGAATTTTGTGGACTTCAAGGACAAAAATGTACAAACATTTTGAACTATGTCTGGCTCTGGCATTAGAGATATCGGCAAACGCTGTCTTTATAAAGCATAAAAAATTATTAAACGTCAGTTTATCAGCCAGCAATAAATCATGCCCTTAATGTGCATAATTGATAGTATCCAAGCCACTTATTACCTCAAGGTTAGTCATAACTTCTATATAAATCGTGTCGCGTCGGTTCAAAATGGTACCACGAATGCAGGCAACATTCCACACTGAATCACTGACTGATTCTTTGCGAGAACCAGGAACCAAATGCTTTCTGAATTAAACACGTAATTATCTGTAATTTTGTTTAATAGTAGGCTTTATTGGACAATTAATTAAAATCACACTTTAACCTCGATAGCTCAACGGTAGAAGCGATGGCGAACACACTGAATAACTGGCTGATTCTCTGCGAGAACCAGGAACCATATGCTTTCTGAAATAATCACGTTAAATTATCTGTAATTTTGTTTTTTGTTTAATAGTAGAATTCATTTAACAATCAATTAAAATCACATTTAAGCCTCGATAGCTTAACGGCAGAAACGATGGACTAAATCTGCAAGGTTCCCGGTTCAAACCCCGTAGCCACTGGGATATTGTTCCACCCACTCCTAACACATCATTTTACACAAAATTTAAGCTTAGTAGGAGGGTAAAGGGGAAAATTAGACATACGTAAAAGTATTCCTAATGTTTTAAAAAAATTATAAATTTTGATATTCAAATTTTGTATCATTAAACTTTTACAGGCTTTTACTAGTCGTCAAATATTTTAAAAGCTACCATTGATTTAGAAAAGCTAAGCAACGTGAAGAACCAGCCATAAACTCGCTTTAGTTCTTACAAAAAACGATTTCAATATATTGTACAATTTAAAAGATCTATACAGTCCTTTCAGTAAATAACCACAGAGAGCAAATGCCACTATTTAATGCAGTATAGATAAAATGTTATAATCTTTTAAGTGGTTGTTTAAATTATAATTAATGTGATATGGTTAATTCCACAATATCCTCAATTAACATATTACGAAAAATGACCGTAGTCTGGGAATTTAGTCAAAGTTCAAGTTTTACTTCGGGCGGGTGGAGTGCCCCCTCCCCTTCCACCTCCTCATCTAACTTGGACCATTACGGGGGCTTCCGTTCGTTCCAATTTCAAATTTGAAGCTGATGCGATATATGCCACCGCAGCTATGGAACGCGAATTAGTTGGAAGAAGGGACATTAAAGTGGATGAAGCCAAGTCTATGTACTTCTTAACATGTAGAGACGTTTAAAGCTATTCATTTCTCTTTATCTCTTTTATCTTATTGAGTAACTTATTAGTTTACTTTTAGTTAGAATCTTAAGAGGGGAAAATGAAAACACGTTTTCAATGTATTAGAATTTATTGGAACTACATAGAATATATTATACACATGGAAATGTTACAAAACTGAAAAATTCAAAGACTATAGGAACGCATTCCTCCACTAGCATATCATCTACATAAGGACGAGCTAAAAAGAAAAGATACAATTTTTCCCACATTGAACCTGTCGAAAGAAATACCGCAAACTAGTTTAGTTTAAACATTTTGAGAGCTCTGCTCCATACCAGTGTATATTACAAGCTAAAAAAAAAAGATTACTTTATTTGCAAATAGTAAAAGACGTAACATATAAAATATTTACCCACGTGGAACCTGTTAAAAGATATACAGTTACTGGTTTAATCGCTCGAACTCCATATAAAGTTCTATATATAGCTTATAAAAGAATGCGCTAGGGTGGGGCCAGCTAAGAATAATTCCATACAATTGCAGGGCACGTCCGTCGGTTATTTTACACAGACCAATTCCAACGTCTCGACGGGTGTGCCCGATGCGAAAATCTGAAATCATTTAGGTACAGGAAAAAACTCTTTCTTATACTATATGGAGTCAATGAACGTCAATCAATGAACTGGTCGTTCAACTTGTTATGAGTTCTACGCTTCATGGAGGTTCAGAGATGCGTTGTCGGCATTTGAGAGATGACTTTGCTCTGTAGTCGAAGAAAAATACCTGCTTTGCGTAAATATTAATGCGTTATATTTAAAATGCATATTAATACGTCACATTATTAAAAAATAAAATAAAAAAAACCATTTTTTTATTACTAAAAATATACATGTCTTACGGTCCGGTCAAAATTAAATCACATATCGAATAAAGAAAATTTATTGTAAACAAGTAAGTAATTAAAAAACATTATTTTATTATAAATTACAATAAAAGGAAATGGTAACAGTTGTAGTGTAGTGATTGAAATATAAATATAACTTAATACAATTGAACACTTCATTAAAACATTAAACGTTTTTTTATCTATAAACGCGAGTAATACCGCGGCCAAAATTTTCATACACGAGTCGAAATTGCTTGTACAATATCTTTCTGAATAATAATTAGGACAAAAGCCTTTCATCCGATACAATATAAAGGTAACATTTGTATGTAAGGAGGTAACACACGGAAAACATTGGTACATTTGGAAGCGTAGATCGTGCAATATTCGTACTTCGTGAACAAAAAGATACCCAATTTGTGCGGGAGTACGGAACCTTCTGCGTTACTTGCCTTCTGTTGTTTCAATTTTCCTGCCGTGTCTCACTATTTCCTGGATATTGGCCGTATTTGTACACGGTAATATTGGAGAATGTTTCTCCATATATCCTTGTTTTTATTATAAGTAACCTGTCCACGAAAACGTTGGAGTCCAATAAGGAATTCTGTTGTGTATTTGGGGAGAAACTAGTCCTCTAAAATCTATTATTATAATATACGTATACTTGTGTAGGTCACTGAACTATTCTTAAACGGCTGAATTAATTTCTATGTATTCTTTAGTGCGTAGTTGAAGTTTAAACGATTTGAATTCACGTTTAAACTTAGCAGGTGGTCCTTTGACTCGATATCAGGATTATTTTAAGACTCGCAAATTTGACCAGCTCCGCTAGCATTTGATGTCTTTTTTTTGATCAGCCTATAGCGTCTCACAGCTGGACAAATGTCTCTCCTATCTATCCCCCTTCCTATCCTGGGCTACTTGAGTCCAGGTCTTTTCCGCAAAGGCGTCCAAGTCATCTCGCCACGTCTTCCTCGGCCTACCTGGTCGTCGATGGCCATTGGCGCGAGTTTATGAATTCGTGACATTGGCCCATCTTCGTGGGTCCATTCTCTCCACATGCCCAGCCCATTCCCACTTCAGCTTTGCTGATGTTTTCCACACATCCATTACTCCAGTCATGGAATACAGCATTTGACATGCATTTCATAGTAATTAAAAAATAAATAAATACCCCTCAGAATAAAGAAATATAATTTTCTATTAAGGCAATATGTATTATGTTGCATAACATAACATGCTAATCTGGAATTTTTTAGGTTAACGTATTAATATCGTTAATTTTCATCTAGACTTGCATCTTATCGGAATACTTAATAAATAGCTTGGTAGCACGAATTTGCGTGTGGGCTGGGAAGTCGAACACTACTTTTACAAAGCTTTGACCGTTCCCGAATGGTCTCGGTCTCGGTCTCGGTCTCGGTCTCGGTCTCGGTCTCGGTCTCGGTCTCGGTCTCGGTCTCGGTCTCGGTCTTTTTATAGGTATTTATAGGTACGGTTTTTTTAATTGAATATAAGTTCAAGCCAAGCTCTACTATCATTGTTGCCTCTTACAATTTTTAAGAGTCGGCCATGATAGAACTTAGCGTTGTAGTTAAATGGGAGATCGGAATCGTAAAAACTGACGTAACTAGTTTTTCATTTTAATGTAAAAATATTTCCATTAAAGTGAAAAACTTATGTTCCTATTTTCAATCGGGTTCTCTCTAACGGCAAATAGAATTTTTATATGAAACTTAATCAATGATTTCTTTCTCAATTAGTGTTATTACAAGCTTCAATATATTTATGTATAATGTATATTTAATATATTATATTGTAAATTGGCTAAAGGTAGGGCGAGGCAAGGAGTCGTGTAAATATGTATAAAAGTATAAATGTATAAGTATAAAAAAACAAAAAGTACATAAACCTTAGAAAGGTATAGACAATCTCTTCATAACAAACACGCTTTCTATAATGTATTCCTAAAGAGTGCACAATTTTATCTAGAACTTATACGAGATTGCATGTGACGGGTGATCTTCGATAACTTGAGGATGGGAAATTGTTTTTCGCGAAAAGAAAAGCGCTCCTCTTATCCATCTAACCAGTCTTCATCCACCAGTCAAATTTAACGCATGTCTTGCTATTTTGATGATCCTTTATTATAAATTGAACTTCTGAGATGCATAAAATCACAAGTTTTTTTTAAAATCATGAAATATAATAAAATCTACACTCAGTGCTTAACGTGTTAAGTTACTACGGTATAAGAAAGGAAGAGTGAAAAAAAAAGAAAGATTATGACATGATATCATACTTTGATAATTTTTCTAATGAGTTTTTAGTATTTCCTATCAACATGGAAAATTTCTGGTTTCTACATTTGTATTTTGTAAATGCTGGGCGGAGGGGGGCACCTTGCAACACACTTGGACTCGAAAATGGTACCCATAAAAAAAAGTTGTGTAAGAAACCTATCCTTTATTTTTAAAGAGCTACACAATGATATCCCATACGATAACCATGAATGAAACAAAAAAAATTAGTTCAACTTCATATGTATGGGAGCCACCCCCAAAATGTAAAATTATTATTCATAATTGATAATTTATTTAATTGCGAATATGTAGAGGACTGTTACAAAAAAGAAAATGCCCTTCACATTCCGCTAAAAAGCATGCAATAATTCATTATACGAAATTAAAATAAAATTCTTAAATGTCATGGAAAAGAAACATTCGGAAAAATAACTAAAAAATGTCAAACTTAAAATAATATATGGTCAGGCACACCAAGATGGAAAGTTTCGGCGAGGAATGAAAGGTGGGAGCGAAGGATGATATGCTTAACCATCGCAAAGGTAGATCTTCGTGTCCGAGCTAGTTGGATTTGCCCAGGGCGGCAGCGCCTCGCCAACAGTTGTTCATCGGAAGGTCTATACATAGTGATCGTAAGTAGAAACTTCGCTAGCGTGAGTTGAGCCGTAGTTGAGCCGTATGGAGTGATTTTTAGTGTTTGTACTACGATCGTTGTCATCCGTACAGCGCCATCTAGTTTGCTTTGGTGTAACCTTTTCCACTCGATATCAAGACCATCTCGTTATGTAGTGGCAGCTGCAAAAATAACACAAGCAAATCAAATAATATAACATAATAGTGAACGACAAATTATAAATTATCCATTAGTTAGTCGTTGACGTGGTAATATGCTTTATTTAAAAAAAGACTTTTCATTTTATTATTTTAAGGCGCCGAAAAGAAAATCTATACGCAATACATAATTGTACCAAATTTTATTCATTTATGTTCTTAATTGTAGAATTAAATTAGAGCAGACAGACGGACGGACGGACGGACTGAGCGATACTTTATGGGGTCCTTGTTATACTACAGAACCCTAAAAATGGCCACGGGCATTTAGCCTGTGGTGAAAAATTGATGAAGAAAAAAAAGTTACTACGGTATCCTAAAAAGTATAGCAAATTGTTTTGTGCTACATTTTCAAAAATGTATTCTAAAAGACTGCAGTATTTTATCTGCGTAGTAAAATTGAATATATGATGACGTGACAAAGGTAGTTTGAACGCAGCAAATTGTTTTGATCAAGTTACAGGCGTGCATTTTTGCCACGTCTCCTGCGCTTAAACTACTCTCTTATACATTCTATCTCTACTATATCTCTTAGATATTTTGCTCCTCGATAAATTGACTGGTGGTCTGTAATACCATGGTATTTATTAATTTATGACTTATATTTGATACAAATGAGTTTCAAAAATGGATTCTGTGTTGCTGTTTGTTGTGGTTTCTGCCGTTGGCCCTGTTGGCCACGACAGCGTAACCTGGAGGGGGGGGGGGGGGGCCCGCCCGGAAAGGGCCACAAAAAATCATTTCCCTTTAAAAAAACCCGAATTCTAAATGTCCCTGTAGAATAAATCTAACTTATATATACATGAAGCTGATTAGTTTGTTTGTTTGTTTATTTGCTTGAACGCCCTAATCTCTGGAGCTACTGGTTCATCGATTTGAAAAATTCTTTCAGTGTTAGATAGCCCATTCATCGTGGAAGGCTATAGGCTATATATTATCAGGCTAAAATTTTTCACATAATATTACGCGGACGAAATCGCGGGTTGCAACTAGTAATAGATTATGGATTAAGTTTCGGTTTCATCAAAATAAATAAAAGTCGCAAATGTATTATATATAATATGCATATTACAATGAATTTCATTGTTGAAAAGGAGCAATAAATCAAATGCAGAACTTGGCCATGATTCATCGGTGACACTGTGCCAAAATCTTACCTCCAGAGGTTGCAATAACTTTTATTTATTGTCTGTTATAAAAGTTTAAATTGAAACGGAAAAAACTTATCAAAATATTGGCGCAAAAACTGACTTGTATAATTTTATTGCTTTTATAAATGAAAGTATTCGCTTTACCTTTTAGATTTAATAATTTTATATATGTATATATATATATACCTTTTATATATTTCTCTGTGTAGGATCTTAATTTATCTTTTTTCTTATTATCCATTTTGAATCTGTTACAACTGTCTGTAGTTCAGGGAGCCTTAGCATAGAGTCATACATTTTAAGTTCACTAGTACTGCGTTCCACTAAGCGACCGCTACACTCAAAATGAACCTTCAGCCGTTCCACTTGACGATCGCGATCGTTGAGCTCGTAGCAAAAACGTCATTAATGACGTCATTACTCGAGCTCACAAAACGCTCACGATGCCCTACAACGCCTTCCAAGGTGGGGCGTCTTAGGCGATGTCAAATTGACAATCTTAAAACTCAAAACAATAAAGATGGCGGCAGTGAAAATTACACTTTTCGATGTGGAAGGAGATATTTTAGTAGACTGTAATGTTTCTCTAGAGGACGCCGAACGTGTTGCTACAGAAAAAATACAATTCTGTTAAATTGTTTTAATAAAATGTATAAAAGAGATCATTTTCTCAATTGTTGATAACAGATTTCTTGAGTTAAATTTAGTTTGTAAAAGACATATTGTGTATGTCGCCAATAAAATAAAATATCATGTTAACGCTCAAAACGTCCCTTATCCCGTTGAACACTTAAGTTTACAATCGCAACGCTAGCCAGCAAATGGAACGGAAAAAATTGCGTACGCGAGCGTGGACGTTGCAATCGCTTAGTGGAACGCAGCGTAGATACACATAGGCTGTATGATGCAACATAGGCTGTATGATGCACGCTCGTTGCCATTTTGTGTATAGATGAAAATAATGAAAAATTGTAACAGAATTGGCGGGAAATAAAAAATTGATAGAGAATAGATAAGTATCCGCAAGATTGTTATTACATATCGTTTAAGAGCATTTAGATCAAACAATTATATTGTACTCTCCGTAAGTCAATACATACTCGTTGGTATAGAATTTGTTGTTAGGGAATGTTGAGTAACAATCATATGACCAAGTTACAAAAGGATGTAATGACTGTGTAAAAGTGCGATGTGATGTGCGTCGCGAACTTTGATAATGTGTTCAAAACTTTGCCTGTTTTTGAAAGTTTATAGGCGTTGTTGTCGGTAGGGTTTTGTATTACTGTGTCTGTAGTGTGTTAAACTTGCGGTCGGCACGGTTTTGTTTTACCGTGTCTGTAGGGATTTAAAATTCAAAGTCTTACGCTGACAAAGTTTATACGGTTTTGGAAGATTTTTCTCTTCTGTGTATCTTTTACTTCGCAACATCTTCACTAGTTTTGTACATATTTGATGATTCTTTTTGGAACGTAAGTTATTAGAACGTATATACGTTCCTTAAAGCGGCTAATGAAAATTAATATTAAATATTTCGCAGAAATCGTCACGTAACAAAATGCCGTATGATGTGTTAGTGTGTGCGTGTATACACAGGAACAAGTGAATGCGCAGCCGGGTGCGCAACTCTCTCTCTCTGTTTTTATTATTTATTGTTTTATTATTAATAAGATAGGTTATAGCTATTATAATTATTACATTTATTGTATCTGTGAAAAATTAATTTAATTTAATTTTATTACTGCTTTATATGAAATATTATTCTTTATTATTGTTATTTTTAATTTAGTCATTTTTAATACGTAATTAACTTGAACTGAAAATTCGAAGAGAACACTTTAGGTGCCATCTTACGATAATCGCCAGGACAGAGGAGTATAAAATTTGGCACTATTATAGTTTACTAGTGACTTCGTTTGCGTTAAATTTTGGTGAAAAATTTTAGCGTGATGATGTATAGCCTATAATCCTCCTCGATAATGTACGGCTATCTAACACTGAAATATTTTTTCGAATCGGAGTAATAGTTCCTAAGATTAGCGAGATTAACAAACAAACTACATTACAAAAAAAAATACACTTCACACACACTTTTCACACTTACTCATTCACGCATAAACATTTTTATTTCTCATTATAAATGACAATTGATGGAGTTTTTACTCGGTTACTAAATTTTGTGGAATGTAAACAATATATTTCATATTTCAGTTACCATAAGACATTAATAACGAAAATATGAAATAACGATAGCAAAGATAGTAATAATTCTATTATAATTAATGAAATACTGTAATAATCTCAGTAGTAATAAAATAAAATGAAATAATTGTATTATTTATATTCATGTCTATGAAAATAAAAGCCTTTTGTTAAACTTTATCTAATTTAATTTTATTTATCCAATTTCCGTAAAGTTGCATATAGTAAATCATTTTTCAAAAAATAAGATCCTAATGAAGTTTCACTCCTTAGGTGTGTACATAAGTACACGCACATATTTTTTTCTTTTTATTGCTTTTATTATATTAGTAGTATTTATCGTGAATTGAGGAAGCTCGCTCGCAACATACATATTTGCTGTTTGTTAGAGTTTTTTATGGTCGAAATAGTGAAAAGGGCGTTTAATAAGTATAATTCATATAGTTTTTATGAAGGGAGTGAAGACGAAGGACAAAAGATAGTGGAAAAAGTTTTTATTGTTTCTATATTTCAATGGAAGGTGGAAAACTTCATTACAAAGAAGTTCTCAGATGTGTTGCTAACCTTTTAAAAATTAGTATACTTTGTTCTATTTATATTCCTCTACTGTTAGACTATCTTCTGAAGTGATATCTTTAGGCTTTAGTGTTCTAGATCTTTTACTATTAGCATTGCACTTGGGTTATTTATGACGGTTCGATAAATACCAGAATAACTGATAGAATCAGGCGTTACTTTGCGGAAATCCATGACATGCATGAAAAGTGCAGACTTTACGAATAACCTTTGTAGAGTCTATCTCCTGATGATGTTTCGGTGTCGAAGCGAAACATGCGTAAACCAAAGTATTTTAGTTTTTCATGCAGAAATAAAAGAATGTCGAGCGAGAAAAGACGATACTCTACTTTATCTGCCAATTATAAAAGTTATAAAAAATTTAGGCCAGCGTAGGAAAAAACACATTTTAAAACTTTCCAAACTTTGATATTATCTACCAGTGAAACTCATAATGGTTTCATTGTAAGCAAAAAGCTGTTAAGTTAATCTTTTAAGTGCAGTCTTGGGTCAGATTCATTAGTGAGGAAAATTTTTAAAAGTTTAATCTTTAGGCCAATAAACTTGGGGATCACTTAATTGATATGATGTTAATCTTAAGACTACTTGGGTATCAATTACCACATGGTTATTCATGGTTGTGGAAAACGAGAATAACTGTAATTGGATTTTGTATTTTTATATATTTTTTAATTAAATAGATGATTGAGTCTGAGGCCAAACCTCGTTTTGCGTTGCTGGGCCACTCCAGCTAGTTATTCGTAGTAATTTGAATTTGAATTGTTGAGTACTGGTGTCTTCGCAAGTGTATGACTATAGAGTGCTAATGTCTTGACAAGTGTCCAACCGTACAGTGGTGATCTCTTGATGAGTGTCTGACAGTTGAGTTCAGATGTCTTGATGAGTGTCTGACAGTTGAGTGCGGATATCTCGACGTGTGTCTGATAGTTGAGTGCGGATGCCTTGGTGAGTATCTGACAGTTGAGTGCAGATGTATTGATGAGTGTCTGATAGTTGAGTGCTGATTGTTTCCCATTTTATTATTTATGTCGTGTTTACGCGATGAAGCAGAAGTTTGGGAGTGTCAGTTGTACAAATCCTAAAAGTATTAAAAAGCAAACAATTTTTAACTACATATTTTACGTTAGTAGTAAATTCAGATACTTAATTAAACATTTTAATATTCCATATTAATAGAGCAAGGTTTATTTACTTATTTTGAAATGTTTATCATTTTGATAAAGAAAAATAATTTGGCTGGCCCGTTGGCGTAGTGGGCAGTGACCCTGCCTTCTGTTTCGGGGGTCGATTCCCAACTCGAGTCTGGGTGTATTATCCATATGTATGTATTTATATATTTCTAAAAAAAATATATATTTGTGTATAACAGGCGGCTATTACCTATAACACAGGCATTAAATTGTCTACCTTAGGAACAGACGTCCGTGTGTCATATAATCCTGTATTTATATTTAGTTAATCTATGTAAATCATTATACGTAGTTTTTATGTTCTTACATGAAACCCATTTTTCATATTGCGAACAGTATAAAGCTTCAGAACCGTCGAGGCAAACTATTTTAAATAGAACGGTCTCTTTTAAACGCAAGGACCTCTGCAAAGATCCATAGAGTAAATAAATTATATTACATGTAATTTAATATGCTCGGAATGAAGAGGTTGTAGCTTAATCAAGGGCCAACATTTGAGTCGATCGCTAGGTTAAGCAGATATTGCTGCGGCCGGGTGATAGATTGGTGACCAATTCTAACACTAGTTTTCTAATATCCAACATCTTTCGGGTTTAGGTAGGCACGTAAAATAGTGGGTTCCGATTAATATCATTGAGTGATATTAGTCGATATGATTGTGGGGGTCCCGGGGATGACTTTAGACAGCACTGCAGCCAGAGATTAAATTACTTTGCATAACTGTGCGATTTAAGCGGAGAGTTTTGTTTTATTTATTCATGCATTCGTCTAAAGTGCTTAGAAACATTTGTTATAAAGAATGTTACGAATACTTTAAATAATTTATCGTAATTAACGTAATTCTTGTTAATCTTAGAGTTAAGATTTTTATAAAGAAATTATCTCTATCTAGCTGAAAATAAAAACTACCATATCTCTCAAGTTCAGCCAAATAACACATAAATACCAACTTTCGTGAATATCGGTTGACTTGGTAAGGAGTTCACTGGAAACAGTAGTGACCTGGATGTTTATAAATTAATACTAGCGGACCCAGCAGACGTTTTCCTGCCCGAACGTTGGGTTACTGACTATTTAGTACATTCTATCACCGTATAACATTATTCCCCGTTCCCTGTTCCCGTTCTGTTTCCGTTCCTGTTTATATTCCTTTTTTAGTATAAAAACTTTGTCCTAACAATAACCAAATCAACAAAAATAAATTATCCAATTTGGTGCAGTTGCACATGCATATAATTGTTATGTAAGCTATCCTATCTTTCCAGTTGGATCAAACTGCAGCGCAAATTTGATTAAAATCGATGAATTAGTTAAGGAGTCCATCGCGGACAAGCAACGTGACGCGTAATTTATATATATTAAGATAACTTAAAATACATATTGAATAATGTAGAGAGATGTAATCCTGATGGTAAGCAATATATACGACTAGTTGTGCCCGCGAGTTCGACCGCGTAAAATGAGGTAAAAAAATAGATTAAATTTTAGCCCATTTCTCGAAGAATATATCATATATTCTTCGAGAAATGGGCTATGTAACACTGAAGGAATTTTTCGAATCGGACCAGTAGTTCCTGAGATTATCGCGCTCAAGTAAACAAACAAACAATTCAGCTTTATATATATATTAGTATAGATATAGATTACTGTCACTAAAAATAAAATTATAAGGTCATGGTCGCTAGGAACGCTAGGTTAAGTAGCTTTTGCTACGAGCGGGTGGTAGATGGATGGCCCATTCTAATGCTAGTTAATAATTGATATTTGATCTACTCCATGTTTCGGAAAGCACCGAAAACACCTGATTAAAGTCACTGAGTGATATTAATCGTGAGGTTGTAGAGATCGATGACGTCAGATGCCAATCGGTCATCTTAACTCGCCCCGAAGCCTCATCCTTTACAATCTAAGCGAACCTCGGTACTAGACCGGGATAAAGCTAGGACGAAGAAGACTCTCACTAAAAATAAAACTCTTTGAAGGTTTTCGAATTTCTTAATGGAAAGCTAAATAAAAACCAAATGAACCACAGGAAAGAAGTTGAAACAGCTTCGTATATACACATATTTTTCGAACCAAGTTAGAAGTGGTATAGGTTATAAGCATAAAAATGCTAGATGTAACAGTATTTTTTACTTCCTTGTGTACAAACTTCTGAAAGCTTTCAAGTTGATTACGTAAGTAATTTTGAGTTGGAATATTTCTCGCTGATACAAGTCGCTCTTTTTGTTTGTACGCATTTGTTTGTTTGAACCAAAATAAATGAGCATGAGATTGATTTATCAATTTATCTTTATACTTCTGAGTAAATTTTCGTCAAGATACAAGTATGATTGATTTTGAGAAAATTGTGTAATAACTATGAGGGTTTCTTGTAGGACTACGGAACCCTAAAAATGTGGCCAAGAGCCTGTCAGGACATGCTTACATAGGGGGTTTACATTTTTCATATCGCATAAAGGTTAAATAATTTCAAAAGTCCTCCGATATCGCTCAAAATTATTATCTTAACAATTTTTAAACATGTCCTATAAACATGGAAAATTTCAAATCTCAACATCTAATAGTTTGGAAATTTTAGGTGGTGGTACCTTGCGGGCTGTCAGATGGACGAACGAACAGAGTGGAACGATAAAAGTTCCTAGTAGGAGTACGGTAGGAAAATTCGTAGTCCTACAAGGAACCTTAAAAGTATATACTATGAAAGAACTTATGGAACTTTCCTAAAACGAGACAATATACCGCTTTGTATCAATCAAGAAATACTCTGTACCAATCATGGAACCGAAACACGCTTTTCCCTCAAAAACGCCTATAATCACTTAAGTGCGCCAAACAAAACATAAACACACAGATAACACCATCAAAGAAAACATACAACAATCAATATTTCTCGACGTCAAAAACCACAAAGCAAATATAAACTCGCTCTTAATACATTGAATTAATGTACCCGCTGAACAAGAAACATACAATACGAAGACTCAAATCTAAGACTGATATAATTTGTTCGTACAATCAACTCGAAAGCGCGCCCAAAACTTCGTACACCGGCAAGCGTACAACTTACCGTCGAGATTTAACGCTTCACCAATATTACTTAGAATATACTGCGCCATACTATTCTCGTCGTTCTATTCGAACTGCCAGCCGGGCCCGTGCAATTTCGGCACAAAAAGGTTCTTTTCGGAGTGTTCGAAGCTATGTGAGAAAGAGGTACTGGTACCCGGACGCGCCGGCCCAATTCAGCTACAAGCATGGCGCTACCTCTAATTAAATGTTAATGTTGCCGGCCTTTGAGGAATAAGCTGCTCTTTTCTGGAAGATCCCAAGTCGTATCCGTTCAGAAACATCGAAGCTGGTAAGTGATTACCAGCATCGTGACCAAAAGTTCTGTGAGGTAAGAAGTTTCTAGAAAATCGTATGGTTCGACCTTATTCAATAAGATCTATTTATAAGTAACTGAATGTTCGTTTTTCTTATTACGTTTACAAGATAATATACCATAAACATAAGATTTGAAGTCCTTTTTCGAAGACTGAGAAGAGCTTAAAGCGAACTTCTATTATAGAGATGAACAATATCGTAAACTTCTACACTATAGGTGATAAGAGAGAGAGAAATGTCCTTTAATAATTTTGAAACTTTCATTAAAGGTAAGCTCGTTTTAAAATCCTATTATAATTTAAAGGATTATTTGAATGATGAAAAAGTTTGGGAGTAAGTTGCTATAATCGTATCTTGTGAAATGATGATAAAAAAAAATTACTCGACTAAGTTTGTTGCGGGCTCTTCTCAGTGCAGTGTGCGTCGGAAACCTTGTAAAGTTAGCTTTTAATTCGTAAAATTTATCACCGAATGTTAAAATAATGATTGAAAATAATAATAACCCACATGACGTTCATAAGCACTGTAAAGTCTATATGAATAAAACATTTTCGACTTCGACTATAAGTAAAAATATTTTTTATCGTAGTTTTTTATTGCGCGTATTTTTGGGTTATCCATGTTCTCTGTAATGGCGAATGCCCTTATATATATAATGAGGGTCAATTTTTTCATGGCGGTGAATTTTGTTCTTCTTTCCGGGATCGTTGACCCGGACTTTCGAGGTCCTTAAATTCTATCTAGCTACTTGTTTCTCGTATATAGTTACCGAAATCTTATAATCTTGTGGTAAAATGTTTTGTTCAGATACTATCATGCAAAATGCTGTGCAGATGGAAAATACGTACTAGCTTGGACTTAAAAGGAATAGGTTTTTTGTCATAAAATAGGATAGTGACGACGTCTTTACGCGACGCGACAGGTAAGTTAAATATTTTTACGAATATTTAACTTACCTGTCGCAACCATTGTTCGCGGGTCATGTGACCCGCATTGTGCCATGACACAGAATAAGGTTCTATACACAAAATTGACAAAATACATTTGAGAACTGTTGTGCAAAAACGCATTGTGTCGGTCATTGGAATCCTTTTCATAGTTTCTGAACTGTACAACATATTTCTTTAATATTATGTAGCAATCTTAACTAATGAGATGGTCATGGCCTAATCAGTGGTCGGCATGCTTTACATTCTCTACAATCTAAGCGGACCCTAGTATTTAAACGGGATAACGTTAGGAAGAAGAAGTAATCTTAACTAACATTAAATAAATGCTAATGTAAGTTTCTTTGCTTTTATGTGACTTTCTGCAGATGCGTTGTCTGCACCGCCAGAACTGCCACAAACCGAACGAAATGCGACAACAATTCCATCACTTGACTTCACAGTATTGTCGCCACTTCACGTCGATCTTAAGTGAGAAAGAGAAACTGGTACCCGGATGCGTCGGCTCAATTCGGCTGCAAACCAAAAGGACTACAAGAGAAGCGCTACCTCTTCATAAACAACGCTATACTACATCTAATTATTTCTGGTAGTGCAATTGTTAATAGACATTCACTCCGGTGAAACTACCCTTTGCTTCATGCTATATAAAAAAAACAAATATTTCAACAGAATGTGCGCAGATCCTAACAGTTGGCAGTTACTGATAAATTCTTACATAACTTAGCACGAGGTTTAATGTAACTGCCTCAGTTCTAGAAGTCATGTGGCTATGCAAATGGAAGCCTTAATAGTAAGTAATCAACGGACGAATCGTGATTCAAGACACCAATTAAAAGATGCTAGCGAGTAAGCAAGTAGGTTTATTAATGTTAATTTTAATATACCGACTATAAAACGATTGTTTAAATGTAGATTTTGTATCGTAATTTAATTTATTATCTGATGTGTTTTTTAATGTCAAGCGTGTTAGGAGTGGCACACAAAAAAGTCAATCAATTTTCTGTCTAACTAATTTCAAGAACGTCCCATCGTTTTATTGCAATATTTCCGCCAGAATACAGTTTTATTTCTTTATCTGTTTATTATTTCACATTTTAAAACCGTATTAACATTAAAACACAAATTTCAAATCATAACAAGAACAAAATTCATCCAACAAAGCTTTTAAAGTTTTGGAAGATGAATTATGTTCACAAACTAAAAGTAACATAAACAGTAAGACGACTTAAGGGTTACCAAATATTGCTTAATAAAAAACACATTCGTGTATCTAAGCCATCCCATTTCACATGAATGCAAACAAGTTAATTAGTATTGTGAAAACATTTTGTATGTCAATAAAGCACATGTTAGAAATACAAAATACCACGTAATACCACGGTCGATAGTGCCATCTTTTATTATATGTTTCCGGTAGTTCTTCGTCTTGATAACTTCATCCATAATTGCACAGACAATACCCTCGGTTTCCCGAAAGAGGTCACCAAATTGTAGCCAGGATAATGAATCACTGAGATCTACATGCGGCCTAGTTAAAGCCTTGTAGAATTTACCATGCAACTCCTTGCTCTTCCATACAGCTAGTCGATCAGAAGTACTCAGTACTACAGGCTTACGACAATCTCGTTTGCCTAAGGAGAGCGGTTTAAAACCCTTATCAACTGTCACAGCATCCCTATGGATATCCACATTAACCTTGAGATAATATTCTCTGTGATTGTACACTTCGCGATTGTGTAGAGTTTTGGCACTTAAAAAACCACGACCTTCACACTTTCGCGGAATGTACAATCTCATGACGGTAATTCCAATTATTATTATAATTAACATTTAATAGTGTTAGGTAAAATGTCATATAGATGTTTAATCTAACGGACGAATACACATTTCATCAGTAACATGTCAAGATCACTCCATGAAACTTCGTCGGGCGGAAAATTGTCCTGACAGGCGATACACACATGCGGAAGCAAAATTTCGGCTACCCTTTTCTGATTAATTAATACATATACAAAGTGTATGTTTACTTCTTTTAGATTAGGTTTATAAAATTTCCTCTGTTTAGATTTCTCTTCAAGATATCTGTCTTATTTGTAAGAGAGAAGCTCGTCATAAATTTACCTCGAAGTCCACACCTTTACAATTTGCAAGGATTTTTCTAACAAATTTTGAAAGAAAGTATAATTGCAAGGATAGTAAGAAACGTGATGGATTAAACAAACTACCTCACAGATTTAATTTTATTTTTCTACTGTTAAGCTATTGACATTTTTATATTAAGTTAAATCACTTCATGGTAGATTTAAAGTAATGTCGGAGCCAGACATAGCTTCATTTGAATGATCCTGTACTGCGGCCGGGGACACTATATAGCTGCGCAAAGTTTTGTAGTACCTAGGAGTCTTCAAGGAAAAAAATGTACAAACACTGAGCTACGTCTGGCTCCGATATAAGAGAGAAGCTTGTTATTAATTCATCTCGATGAAATCCATGCCTTTAAAATTTTCAAGGATTTTATTAACAAATTTTGAAGGAAAGTATAATTGCAAGGATAATAAGAAAAGTGAAGGATTAAACAAAGTTCCTCATGGATTTCATTTCAATTTTTCTACTGTTAAACTATTAACATTTTTATATTAAGTTATTATCATTTCATGATAGATTTATATCATCAGAAATCTCGACCCAATTTAAAGTAATGCTGAGGCCAGACATAGCTGTTTTTTTTTTTTTTAATGTAAAAAGAGGACAAACGAGCAGGCACTAAAGTACCTACTGACGCCCATGTACATCTGCACGACCAGAAGACCAGCAGATGCGCTGCCAGCCCTTAATGACGAGTTTAGGCCATCGGGAAGTCTCACAAACCGAACGAAACGCGACAACAATACCATCACTCGACGTGACGGCATTGCCGCCACTTGAATGATCATTTCAATGATCATGTAAAGACTTTGTGCAGCTGTGCAAAGTTTTGTAGTACTTTGTAGTCGTCAAGGACATAAATGTACAAATACTTTAAGCTATATTTGACTCCAGCATAAGAATAGTCGCTATATCTATTTTTTTATATAACAAAATAAAATGTTTATTCCAAGAGAGACGACGATAGTTCTTTGTTTCCAAGTCTAATTGAGTTGTTTGTTTAAGAAACATTAGCTCCAGAAACCTAAGAAGTACAAATTAAATAGCTTTATGAAATAGGCTTCAGTTGCAATCTCGTTGAAAATAACTTAAATCTCTTCGCTCGCTTTTATGCAGATTTTACTTTTTTCTTGATGAAATGCGAAATATTTTCTTTATAATATTATAAACTCAATCGTCTTTTGAGTAATCTATGCTTTTTCTGAGGAACGAATCGTCTGTGATTGCTTTATGCAACTTAGCTTCTATACATTCGGTTTTACTCGCTTTTTTGTTTCTTTCTCGGCTACCTCTTTTTATGTGAGTTATGTAGTGTGATCATAAATGAGGGTAGTTGTTCATAGGAGTATAAATACAGATGCACGCTGGTGAACAGGGGAGTTGTGTTGCGACCGTTGACTTGGTAACAACTATCTAAGTACATAGTGATCAGTATGGGATCGACGCGTGCATACACTGTATTAGTGAGTTATAATTATAATAAATATTTAATAACATTTACGTAGTATCAGTGAATACTACAAGTTATTTTATCCTTTCTATTCCTAACTAAGGGTATGCTAAGTTTCATAGCAATCGATAGAGTAGTTACGGCATATAAGCTTTAACAAACAATTATAACGACATTTTGAGGAATTGTTCGGACTTATACCGGCAGCTGAATTTCACCATTGGACATCCCGTCAAAATTTGAAATTCCACCCTCATCACCTCGATGTCCTAAAGTCCACAACTGTGCGCTTTTCTAGATATTCCCAAGTATACACATTAATCTGATAATCGCTACTAAACATAAACTTGCAAGGTTTTTGGATATTTCTGATGAGATGTATAGAAATGTGTAAATTTCTAACGCTAATTCTACTTCACGTCTTAATAAAATACAAAAGCCCGTGAAGTGAAAAAATAGATCTTGCATCAAATTGGGCGGGAAAGCCTTAAACGATCGAGAAAACAAATGCCTTCGTTACAGGGTCGTATAGTGCCTTTATTGGCTCTTGAACAATGGCTCCGTCCTTTCTTGTCTCGTTTTCTATTTCGTTGTTAAAGCCTACCCTTTTTTTGGGATTAATTTATTCCCGTACGAGGGACAGCTTACGTTAGCGTCTACTCTTATATTTTAAATGGACTACAACCCAATTTATTTTTGTGACTTTCGGAGTTGTGTGATAAAATTTTGGTACCAAGTTGTATACTCTGGTGCTAAATTAATGTAATTTAAAGGTTCAATTCAAGTACAAATGAGGAATATTTCCAAGAAGTCGAGAAATTAGGTGTATTTTTACTTACTACTAGTTCAGAATGTATTAGTATAAAGATGTAAGAGTCCAATTCTTTATAAGAACCAAACATTTTCTTGGTTCTTCTCGGTGGCCCAACTTATCCGTCTATTTAAATATTTCTAGATTAAAAAAGTCGGCCAAATCTATTTGAATAAAGCTTTTGAATTTGAAGCAAACCAAATGAATTAAATTTTCCCTGAATATCGGTGGTTCCCACGGTCTGGTCAAACCATTGTAAATACAATTCATAAAAATATTGAGTTTTCATAAAATCAAACTGTTCGGGCAACGGTCTTGCGCCATTTACCGTTCCCCAATAATATTCGTTTAGTATCCTTTTCAATCCATCCATGTTTTTATTCAGATGCATGGAATTCAGTAGGGTACCCAATACTGATTGTATTTTTACAGATTCGTTTGAATACAGAACTGATATCTTACTGTCCTTTACGATGTGTCCGTTGCATATAAAACATCTCACCTGTAGTATAATTTAATACAGTTCACGTTTCTCCTTTTCGCTCTAAAGGTAGAAGTTTAACTAAAGTAGCATAAAGAAATAATTTTGTAGCGACCAAAAATAATAATAATAATAAATCTTCATTGGAAACAGACTAACATTACAAATTACAAAGTTACGTAAGTTACTATATTTGATAAAAGGTTCCAAAAATAATTTGTGCGGGCAGGCGGTCCACCTGTCCCTAAACTAGGTACTAACCTGTATCTTAGGTGACTTATAAAAAACGATCGTTAAGAAATAGCAGATATTGTAGTCACAAACAAAAAACGAGTTCCACATCTTCGATCTAAATGGATCTCTATTAATAAGCATAATTTGCGTTTTAATTTCCCAACTTAGGAATGAAATACATACCCTTGTTATTTAATCCCCGGTTTCCTGATAGAAAACGAGATAAAAAGGCAATGAAACAACATGGACGATGTTTCGGCCTTCAGTCTATCAGATACACAATATTTATGGTATACTTGTGTACTCTGAGTTTGTACGGGGTACAAGAAAATACCGTCTCTGGCGCCCAATCGACCTATACGGTTAACAGTTTATTAGCTTGTTCCGAGATACTTGGTCGATCCTTCCCTTTGACAGAGGATTATGGGTATGCGAGTGAATATTACCTCATTATTGACTGATATCGACTTTGAAAATACCTAAGCCGTTCTGTATCTATCACAAATCTTTGTGTTTGTATAATACTAGCTGCAACCAGCGACATCAGTGATTTTGTAAGTTTTGAGCGTTTTTTGTTACGTGGAACATTGCTTATTTAGCGAAAGAAAAGTAGCCTAGGTCATTCCTTTTAAAATCAGCTATCTACCAGTGAATGTCACGTCCAAATCGGTCCAGCCGTTTCAGAGATCATCCGGAACAAACATAAATATACAGACAAAAATGTTTTAACTTGCGTTTTTGCTATAAGTATCGTATGTATATAGTCATATACAATTAATAAAAAACATTTCGACGTTCCGAACAGACCCTTCAATTTTGATGTATTAATGTTCTTTAATATACAAAATGCTCTAATTATTAACCGAGTTTCAATAAAGGAGATAGCAACAATATTAAATGATTGTACTATTCTGTATCTTTTTCCCTTATTATACTCTAAGACTGAGGTAGCATGTAGGTTGTTGGGTGGCAGAAACTGGAAGCCAAATTTAGTTAGAGTTTAGAGTTAATCGGAAAACTTATCTATAAATTTCAAAAATTGGTCTTTGATATGAAAAGTCGGAAAACTGGCCCTGTAGTATAGAACTTCTCGTACCTATAGATAATAAATATGAATACCAAGGTGTTCCAACGTTTAACACCAAAACTAAATATTCTGGACAAGAATAATATTCCG
The DNA here is from genome assembly GCA_024363005.1 of Charaxes varanes. Lineage (NCBI taxonomy): Eukaryota > Metazoa > Arthropoda > Insecta > Lepidoptera > Nymphalidae > Charaxes > Charaxes varanes. The sequence continues at coordinate 557,385 of JANCMC010042188.1, read as the reverse complement.
CAGTATTTCATTTAAACAGATTTCCTTACCGTAACAGAGTAGGCACTTTAGCGTGAAATGTTTGCCGCGCCAGCGCCAGACGGAGCTATTTTTCATCTCGTGGTTAAAACACATAATATAATTTTTAATAACGTTTTCTTTTTATCGATAATGTTCTATTGTTATTAATTAATTATTGACTTGCACCGAAACATCACCAGGAGATAGACTCTACAAAGGTTGTTCTTAAATTGATTACCACTACTGTAATCCCCCTGACCGTGTTATACGGTTGGTTTATTCCATGTTATAGGAAAACGCGTTGTAGGATTATTCTCGTACATCAAGCTTGTACAACCCCGAATGCGCATAATATAATGTTACATATATACTTCTCATGAAACACATTGCCAGCAAAACATAAGTTTTGTAAGGATTTGTTTCGATATTTCTGATGAGAAGTGTATAATAATATTATATATTATAGAATAGTATTATTGCGTTATAAAAGCACCTCGTTATAGAGAGGGATTACAGTAATAGTAAATGACGTTGAGCTGAGTCACATTGTGGCGTAGAGTCACAGCCAATATAGTGCTGTGCTTTTTTTTTGCAGCATTGCGACGATTTTCTCTCGTATTCTTTAGCGTATTTAAGCAAAGCAGTTTAGTATTTCGTGCATGTCAAGGAATTCCGCAAAGTAACGACTGATTCTATCAATTTGTCTATGGGACTTTCTAAAACGACGTATTACAGCTGTAAACCCAGCCCCATAGAAGATCCGAGAGCTTGCTTAAAATTGCTATTACGGCCGAATGGGACCGTATTCCCAATAAACTCGGGAAATAATAATTTTAAATGACACTTCAGTCAAGGTCTACTACAAACGAAATTTATTTGAAGAATACGGAGTTGTTAAAGAAATTTGCACTTTTTAGTATTTTAAAATAATTTTCGACTCTCCCTTTCTTTCTTTATACCTTCCCTAGAATAAGGGAAATGAAACAAAACAAACAGAATTCAAAACGGTTTTCGAGCTTTAGCGGGACTAACGAGCAACGATTGATTTTTATGTATAATAATTATAAATAAATAAATAGACTAACTGAAGTGTCATATAGACCAGGGCTTCTTAAACTTTTTTATATAGCGACCCCCTTCAATCTTAGGAAATTTTAAACGTCCCCCTCCTCCATATGACATTTGTACGTAGTGTGTATACTAATTTTAAAATTTGATTTATAATGATTGAAAAGTATCAGATCTTTGCGACCCCCTTTCAGTAGTCCCGCTACCCCCCTGGGGATCGCGACCCACAGTTTAAGAAGCCCTGGTGTAGACTACCGCGCACTGCTTTCTTTATGGTGTCAAACCAGCATGTAGGTGCTCTCCCCTAACCACGTTTGCCATCCATTATCCGTATAATAATTAGCCTCTCCAGGCAGTGATTTTGACGATCGCATAATGTGTCCGAAAAAGCTGAGGGTTCTTTGCCTGCAAATGGGAGAGAAGAATAAGTGGTTAGATATCAATAGAGATTATGAAGGTACCAAATGGTAATAAATAGTAAAACCACTCAAACTAGAATTATTCAACTCGTAATTCAACCAGTTGGGCCCGATAACACGCTAGCAATTCTCCCTGTAGTTTCGCTCCGATATAGATTAGTTTGTTACTTCTTTTATTATGCCTCTGACCTGTATCAAATATTTTTTATTTATAGAGTTCGAAACAAATAAGTATGCCATTATTATTAATTATTATAATATTAATTAGAAATAAGGTCAATTTACGCTCGACTTTAGATTTTTTTTTCTTTATTTATTTAGAGGCTGTTAAACGTACATGCCAGCCTTATATATAATATTAACACATACGAACAACTTTTAAAAATTAATCAAATGAGACTTATGAGCTTAAACAAGGTCTTAGCATCCTAGCTCTGGATGGGCAACAAGGTGACGTTTTTTTGATTTTTCTAAACAAAATAGATATCTAGTTCTAAAGTTTCACTTAGTATTTTCCCATATTAAATGTCGAGCAAACGAGAAAGAAACTCTATCCACGGGAAAAGTGCCAGATGAGACGAAAGGCGGGAATGCTACGTCATCTAAAGGTTCAACACGCAACTTTGAAAAGTCGTTTCTATACCGAAAGCTGTAGAGGACAAAATGCGTTACCAACATCAAAGGCCTCTACGTTTATGTTAAGGAATTAAACCTTATTCCTTGGCATTAGAAGCAGTTTTACAGGTATTGTTTGGAGAGAAAGCACATTACGGACGTGTGGCGGCTTGAATGACGTAGATGATTCCATGCTCATGGATGGCAGCAACCAGTTACTAGTACACGGCCTTACTGTCAGTCGAGTCTCGGACGTCTGCAGGCAAAGATCTTTAGTGGTCCGATGCGGTAATAGTTCTATTGCAATAACTTACGCGAGTAATTTACTTTTACGTCCGACGAATATATTAATAAATGACGGCAAAAGTTAATTTTTAATTGAAATCGGAACGGATTCATTCACTTATAAGGTAAGGTAATATTTAATAATACTAAGTTTTAGTAGTAATATTTTTACTACTATGATCTTGCATATTAAAAATAATTTTATAATAAAGGACAAAATTTCTGGAGTAAGATAAAAGTTCTACAAAACTTTGCGCAGCTACACACCTTACATGATCATTCAAATGAAGCTATCACTGGCTCCGGCATAACAAAAAAGTGATAGAAGGTAGACAGGATATATAAATTTATGAAAACACGAGCAATATGATCGAAACAAGTATATTCGCCTTGTTGACGTATAGTCTAGACATTTGAGTTCATTACATTAAATAAAATTAATAAAATAGCTACTTGTACACACATAATTATTCAATTTTATACATACAAATTTGGTATGTCTTTATATGTACAATGTCAATGCACCTTTAAAACTACAACATACTGATAGAATTAATCCTATATTTTTAGATCAGATATTATTGTAATTAGTATAATGTATCAGTATAATCAGCATAATTGTATTGAAATCATTATGAAGCAACATAACCCATTATATAATTTCATGAATCAAAGTTCCCTATGTACAATTAAAAATCCATTTAAAAATATATTACACTATATTACAAATTATTAAGCCATTATCAAGAATTTAGAGTAGTGCTAAGTCACTATTTGAAATAAATATACACACATCAAAAAAGTCTGAAGCAACACATACAATATCAAATTATTAATCAATTATTATAACATTTCTTACCAAGTAGGTAATATCTATGTAAACTTTTTTGATCTAGAGGCCATACTGGCTGGTTGTAAAAAAAATTTGAGTATTTTTTTTTTTCACAAATTCAAAAGCGAATGCATTTGTTCGAATTTTATAGCGTTTTCTTTGCTTATTAAGATTTAGTATTCTGTGTGAATTTTATGATTTAAACAATAATTTGAAAAAGTTTTGAACAAATTTGGACCTTGTGACATTTTTTACGTCATGGAGCGGCGTTATTTGAACGCCGATGAAAAGCAAAGTGCTTTAGGGATTTTGCAAGCGGAAAGAAGTTAATCACAGGTATCTTGGTGTCAACAGAAGTGTTATTTGCCGTCTTCATCAGCATTACACTAACACGGGAGATCCTGCTGAGCAGCATCTAGGTCGAGGAAGGCATACAACCACACGGCAAGATCGATACATACAACTAGCAGTAAGACGCTAGCCGATGATAACCGCTCGAGAGATGGGTTTAAGGCTGCAAAATTGAAGTGGTGTTGTTGTTAACTGCCAAACTGTGCGAAATCGACTGCATGAGTATTAAAAATAAAGCATTAAAAAATAATAAAAATAAGAAAATACTAAGGATTTAATGCGAAAACATACTGTAAAATTGAAATTTGTATGTGTTGCTTAGACTTTTTTGATGTGTGTATATTTAAAAAAATACGTTGAGATTTAAGACGATATCTGACTTATTCCATCTATTACTGAAAATGCGATATGTTTTTGTCTATGTTAACACTATTTTTGTATATGAAGATTTGGTAAAAAACCGCTTTACAAAAAAAAATTGAATACACTATGCATTGTACTAATGTTGTCAGGCATTAAAATTAATAATACAATGTAAAAATTGTACAATGTAACGAAAATATTATTCATAATAGATTTAAAACAAGTATGTATTGTTAAAATTTAAGATTATAGCTTATAATCTTAATATCGGATTTGCACATTGTCTTCACAAAATATGATTATGTACCTTAAAAATAAGACTTATCAGAATGTAAGAATAAATATTATTTAGGTACATACGTATTATAAAGAAATTGTATAAAAATACATACTCACGGTGAAGTGACAACAACCCCTAACTAACAAAATCAAAATTTTTGCGGAGCCCAAATAATGTACATTCCATGTCAAGTTCAAATCATTATTGTTAACAAGTGAACTGTATTCACTTGTTGACAATAATGATTAAGCTTTGATTCGTACAGTGTTAATTTATTATGTGATAGTCTATTAAGTATTTGCTGAGATAGAACATATTAACTTGCGTTTACTTGTTTATCTCTTTAATTTTATTGTATTTAGAAGGTACTAAACTCAACAAAGTGGAGATATATATTAATCTAGAAACTTTAAATCCAGAATTAGGGAAAAAAAAATAAAGAATTTGTATTATACAAATGCTCCATCCAGGCTATGGTACTTCTGTGTGGTGATAGTCACTTCATGTTCTACACTAATATTTAACACGACATTTGCCATTATATCATTCCAATGTTGATAGGTATGTCCACCTAAATATATATCTAGGCGCAGTCGTTTAAGCAAACAATAACTCGATGGCTCCTCCGTAAAAAATCGTAAGGCACAATTTTGCCATTTTCATTTTGTTGTAAAGCTTCAGAGAAAATTTTTACGTCTTTATCATTCAACAGAGTGATTTAAGAGAGTGACAGAGTTATTTTATACCTATAATACATGTGCATTATAGTAGAGAAAAGCCGAGAATTTAAAGGATTTGTGATATAGTGTCGTAGAAAACATACTTTTCTTCGCTTTTCTATTGCAAAAGCTAGCTATACCGTACGAGATAAATCTAAATAATGTAGTGCGGAAACAGTTCCGATATACAAAAATCATCGTTCATTTCTCTTTATATCGGTGCGGCTTAAATAAAGTTTAAGCCCGGAGTTTGCAAAAAAGACAATCGCGATGAAGTCTTTGTTCGAAGCTGACTGGAGTGACGTCATAGTTTCATTATCTTTCCGTTAATTAAACACTTCCTTTAGATTTTTATACTGGCAATAGCGCGCGGCTTTGTTTCTTAAATTTGGGATTTAGAGTTGATAATCATGAATTGAAGAAAAGGAAAATGTTTTTAACATTGTAGTAGAGTAAGTAAGAGTAAGATATTAATTAGAGGTAGCGCCACACTTGCAGTAATTTTAGTCTGCAATCAAATTGAGCTGGCGCGTCCGGGCACCAGTACCTCTTTCTCACATAAGATCGGCGTGAAGCGGCGGTAATGCTGTCACGTCAAGTGATGGTATTGTTGTCGCGTTTCGTTCGGTTTGTAAGACTTCCTGGTGGCCTAAACTCGTGATTAAAGGCCGGCAACGCATCTGTTGTTTGCCTCCTGGTCTTGCAGATGTCCATGGGCATCAGTAGCCACTTAACTCCGGCTGCGCGTTTGCCTCCTGTAACATAAAAAAGTGGTGGCAATGCTGTCACGTCAATTGATGGAATTGTTGTTGCGTTTCATTCGGTTTGTGAGTTCCCGGTGGCCTAAACCCCTCTTTAAAGGCCGACAACGCATCTGCAAGCCTTCTTGCGGTACATATGTCTATGGGCGTCGGTAATCACTTAGGTGATGAACTGCCTGCTCGTTAGCCCCTTGTGATATAAAAAATAGAGTAAACGAGAATTTTTGATACTCAATAAAAGGTCCAAGATGGGACCTCTAGCTTTGTTAATCTATAAAAAATATATAAAGGATTTGTTAAATAAAGTGGCCAAGTACCAGACTTTTATAGAAATATATACAATTTGGAACCTAATTAAGTCTTATAAGTTCCTTAGCTCTTACAGAGATGTATCGTATTTTATCACAAGTGACAAGTCGTACTGGTAAAAGCTAAGAAAAATCTTCAGAGGGATCTCGGCGTACATTTCTGCGCGAAATGAGACATAAACTAGCCGATAAAAGCTGAACTTGTGCGACGCTTAGTTTGTGAGATACTACGTGCGAGATAAAATCTCCATTTCGTGTAGGAAATAATAAGAAAGGGCATTATGTTTTAAGTAAACTACAGCGTGAGACAATCTTAGAAACGAAATTATTTCTAAAGAGAACATCGGCAATCTTGTGAACTAGATTCTTTCAAAAGCGAATGGATATAATGGTCGATTTTGTTAGCGCAATTCTTTAAAAAGAGAAGATAAACAAAGTGGGAATCTTGCATGGTGTTAGCAGAACTGATTAGTTTATGATTTGTTACAAACTCTACACCCATTAAAAAACTTTGTCAATTATGAAAACTTATTTAAAAGACTACTACAAATGTGCTGCACTGTAAGACGTATTTATTAGAAGTAATACAGGGTTCTGCTCTTCTCTTACTTTTTGACACTTCTTCTTCTTCTTCCTAGCGTTATTCCGGTCATTAGATTGGACACTAGACTGGCGTTAGCTAGTATTCGCCTAGATTTTAGAGGATGTGGCTGTAGGGCAAATTAATATGACCAACTGCCGTCTGACATCATCCCTGGAACCCCCACAATGTCCTCTACTATCATACGACTAATATGATTCAGAGACGTAAATCGGGACCCACTGCTTTACGTTTCTTCCGAAAGACGAACGAGACCGGATATTTGAAAAAGCAGAAAAGAGAAGAGAAAGTAGAAACCAGTACTAGAATTAATCACCCATTTATCACACGGTAAAAGGTCAGTGATCAAGGTAAGATCTTCTCGCTTTTTTTTTCTTTTTTTGCCGCCTTGGTCTTTCTTGCATAGCAAGAACTTTTTATATTGTTTTGTTAAAGCCAATTCACTTTTTTCCGCGAGCTGCTCGTTTTTTGCGTCATTGGCACATTCTTTTGTATTAATCTTGTATTACATTCTTAATTCTACATTTCTTAAATATAATGTTTGAAATTTTATAAATAATTACAAGTTAACAATAATACAACATTTAACAATAAATACAGTTTAAAAATTTAAAACACAATTTTAAAAAAATACAAAATTAGCGGTTAAAACAGTAATTAATAAATACAAGATTGGAAATAAATACAACATTAGATTGGCGCTATTAAGTGTATAAAACCAAACCAAGAATGGCCTGAGTGAGATAAACGGGACATGAAGATTATATGTATAGTCGACCTAAAAAGTGCTTTACCATTCTAGATGATAGTTCCTACTTAAAGAAATTTTACTAAGGGTTATTGTTAGAAATTAACGTAATGAATAACAAGCAAAAATGAGCCTTTTAACTAATTGACGTGCAATCGACATTCGACCTTAGCGTGGCAAACCAATTTCTTGGTCGACTGTACAATATACGCAGTACATAAAACCCATTCATCACTTTATCTCCAGATGTTGGAATTCAATTTCATTTCCTTTTTTATTCGAGACGCGGTTGTAAAGTGGCGTACTGGTGGACGACGACCTGGAAGGCCTCCTACACGGTGGACTGACGATATAGTTCGGGTCGCGGGAAGCCGTTGGAAATCCTTATCACGAAATAGAGCTCTGTGGAATTCAATGGAGGAGGCCTATGTCCAGCAGTGGACGTCATCGGGCTGAAAGGAAGGAAGGAGGGAGGTTAAACTAATGATGCCTTCACAATTAAAATTTATCTAAGTACGAAGTACGATAGTCAGTGGCCCAGCCAAATCAGCCCAGCCGTTGCATCACTGCAATTTTATTGATTTGTATGCAAGATAAAGATTTATAACAAAACGTAACAATCACATTATCTATTCTTCTCCGTGCCTTTAAGCCCGCCTGGGCAGTGCACATTCTATCTTGTTAATATTAAATGAATTACAAGAATTGAAAACGTACAGATAATAAAATACAGGAATCCAGCTGTCCATCACTGTCGCGCTTCAGTTGTACAACGGTAAAGGTTAAAGCTCCTATAATATTTAAAGAGTTAAAATGTTTAAACGTAAAAGCAAGCCCTGTTCAACAAGATCGTGAAACGGTTTTACAGTAAGTCATTATTTTACAAGGTTGTATATTATTATTATAAATTCAACTCTCACGCCCGTATACATAATAAATATATATATACACAGCTAAAGAGAATATAAATAAACTTACTTAAATATATAAAATAAGTAAACTTAAATATATGCTACATAGATATATAAATGTAACTATGTAGCGTATATTATTATTATTATATATTCTTTATTGTACCCATAAAGTAACACTTTACAGAAATACAAATAATTAGGGTACAAAGAGCGGCCTCATCGCTATGACAGTGATTTCTTCCAGGCAACCATTAGAAGAAATATAGGTAAATTAAAATAAATGATAATAAAAATGGACTACATTAATCATATAAACATAATACATAATGATACACATAACAATTACATAAACATATATAAATACATAATTTACTGATCATGTATGTGTGCTATGATTACTGTATATTGTGATCGTATCATATATTTCAACATCCTTAGCTTTTCTTAGTAAGTAGTCGTTATAATAAAATCTGAAATTCGCAGAATTCTGCCATGAGCATACATCTAACCAGCTGCTTGGTAAAATATATCTCTGCATCATAATGTACCATAGAGCTTGCGGAAACATATTCATATTTCTCTGCTGATTAAAGTGGCTTCCTATACGCTTTTCCCCGGAAAGCTTACAGAATAAATCCTCAGTTTAATATCTATAATATCTCAATGTTGCAGTGTTTCAAGGAATCGTTTGTAATATGTTATGCAGAAATATATTAAATTATTCTGTATACATCTGGTTTCAAGTGTGGCTTTCCTTTGTTGACTTCTTCGAATTATGTCGGATTACTCTTTATATCTTTTACTACATTTATTATGGGAAGTATTTCGAGAAATTACTCGGGCTAATAGTACCAATAGAACTTTTCTATCAGCCAATACTTGAAATTTCGCCAATACCAATGTCTTGTGATAACTTGGTCGATTGAAACGACTAATAAAGGGTTCAGCAAACAAATAGTTTGCTGAATCCATTATTAGTGCTCCTTAACTTAAATATTACCAGGTTTATAATAGAGAATAGATAGATAGATATATAAAAGAGAATAGAAGATATAGAAGGATATATTCAGAAATGGAAGAAAAATGAAGTTAATCTAAAACCGTCGTATTTTCAGTTGCTCCAGCTCTTTAGCGCGAGAGGGTACCGTTAGATAAATAACGTAGCTATGCTGTATTTTCGCCTAGATTTAAATTAACTTTAAATTTTTACGTTTTGAGTCAGAAACCATGGAATTTGCAGGATATGCAGCTAGCTTACTAACAGAGAGCCCGTATACTTGTTTGCTACCTTACAAGATAAAAAATCCATGTGGGCAGAATTAATTTTTATTCAATTAAACCATCGCCCATCTGGCCTCAAAATTAACACAACACAGCAAAGTGCAGCTACGAACATTCACAAATTAATTGCAAAAATACATTTATTTTAACACCAACTTAATGACCGCGTGTGAAAGCCTTGCCGCGTAAATTAAATACTTAAATACGTGTTAATAGGGAACCTGTACTTCAGCCGCATGTGACGGTTAACGAGAATAATTACTTTGCTTCACTCTTTTCGGCACATGGTTGTAAATTACTTGGTTTATATTTTTGTGAAATATATTTAACAGTCTGAGGTAGTTGTGGAACGCGATATAGGGAGGGTTTTGGGAAAGGCCTGAACTCTGCAGTGGGCACAGATGGCTGACATAAATTTTATGTTTATAAAAATGAATCCCTATCTTCCCTGGTCACGGCATCACGAGTAAAAGGCTGGACCGATTTCGCTAATTCTTTTTTTTGTATAGTTTGTTATTGAATGGAAAAGGTTAGAAAATTAATGATAATAATAATAATAATAAACTATTTATTTGGTAAGTAACCCTAACACAGACATTAATAAACTAAAAATAACTAATCGGATGAAAGCAAAGTAGTTTAGTTTCTCATGCATGTCATGGATTTCCGCAAAGTAACGCCTGATTCTATCAATTAAAGTTATTATTGTTATAATATACAATGTAATATAAATAATATATGATATTCTCTATATAGGATAACCAATGTGCCATTAGCAGTCCTTTATAAAGAAATAAGATGACATTTGTAACACACCAATGCCAAAAAATTAATCAAAAAAAAAAACATAGCAACAAATTGCAAGAATATTGCAACCCTAGTAGATGGGGACGCGGGGGTTTACTCGTCACACGGCTCGCTAATCCCTATTTCACACCTAGACTAATCCAGCCGGACATCAGGCATCTGTTTTAGAATTCCCTGTGATCGGACATTCATAAAGGAATGGCCATTTGGCTGAATTTGACCTTTGTAATATCGTAATTGCAAATAATAACATATTTCGAGGAAGCCTTTGCAATATGCAATTTTGTTTAATTATGGATGTTTTTAATAACTTCTGGCCTTTACGAGTGCTTATGTTCAACAAATTAAGGCCTTGTCTATCTATTGTAAATAACCAAATCTATCTCTAAACATTGAAAATAATCTAATTGGAATGTTTGAATTAGTTTTTTAAAGTTCTTCTTTTCTAGTTTTGTTTGCTATCAGTGCCCATATATATTTGTATTATATAATTTGCTTAATACTTACAGATATCTTTTAATAACTTCTAGTCTTAACGAGTACTTTTCTTCTACAAATTGAATCTTTGTCTATCTAATATAAATAACCTAAACTATCTCTAAAAATTTAAAATAATTTCATTGGAACGTTTAAATGACTCTTCTCAAGTTTTATTTGCTTTCAGTACCCATATATATTTAAAATACATTTGTCTGTAAGTCTAAGAATCAAACAAGTGTCGTGAATTAATGTAGAGAAATACTCGAAATCGACCTAGGTTTTGTTTTATATCGTCAAAACTCGTACCTACTGGTTTTACTGATATAATTTGGAAAAGCCATACATTTAGTTTTATGACCGTTATAAAATTTCGTATGTCCAAAAGTAATTGTAATTTATTGCAAATGTGCCCTAACCGATATTACCTATAGGGCGGTGAAGGTCAAATTTAGGTCGCAACATAATTACTAGATAAAACGGCACTTGAGTTTTCATGCGGCGAATTAAAGGCGGCGGCGGCTTTGTCGGTTAACTTCAAACATAGATAGCGTACAGTCGGCAAAAAAGGTCTTTGTAACAATTTTATTTGACGACTTTCCGATATCAGTGAGTTCATCTCCGAAGTTAAATAGACACCTAGATCGATAGGCAAAAGATTTAAAAGTCATTTTTGGGCACTAAAAGCGTATAAATAGTTACTTCTTTTTTATTATAGACTTAAAGAAACCTAGTAGGACAGCGGGTACTTCCATTTTATGTTAGTGTTTTTTATGCGTTTTAGCTGAACTTATGAAAAAAATGTACGAAGTATGCGAATGTAAGCTTAGCGAAAAGTTAGAATAATAATTAAATTGTTGTTACAATAAAAATAACAAGTTTTTGCCTGGGGCTTCGCTCGCTTTATTGTACATCTAAAATTTGTCTAGATCTTTCATACATTCAACAAACGTATACAAAACAAATTATATACTTGGTGAAGGTTTACCTTCACCAAGGATCGCTCCATCCATTGCTAAAAACTGCATAGTAATCCGTAAAGTAGTTTTTGAGTTTACTGCGAACAAACAGACTTGGAGAAGGCCTTTATGATATGAACATTGTGAACATGAATATTTATAAGATGAACATAAGTTTTGATTTTGAATTTGATAGATTTTGTCACCAAATATAGCCTAAATTAACGTTATTAGTTATACTTTACCTATTCACAATATTCGGTCCGGTAAAATATGGTCTTGACGCCTAAATGTATAGTCGGCCAAGAAATTGATTTGCCACGTTAAGGGCAAATGTCGTTTGCACGTCAATTAGTTAAAAGGCTCATTTTTGCTTCTTATGCATTACGTTAATTTCTATCAATAACCCGTAGCGCAATTTTCTTTAAGTATGAACTGTCATCCAAAATGGTAAAGCACTTTCTCGGTCGACTATACTTTCGTGAAATCAGTGTTTAATCACTACGCGATTATCGATAGATTCGGTATCGATGAGTCTCATTACGCGTGTCATAGATAAAGACAACAATCGAATGTTTGCGATATTAAAGTATAATACTAAATAAACTGGATATCTAAAGGGGTGTGGACGTTTTTATCGCGTTTTTCGGCAATTGTCACATCTATAGTTTCGATCTGTATCTAAATATAGCAGAAGTACAGATTAAATATACAAAGGTGCGAGATATAAAGTGGAAAGTTCTTTAGATTAGAAAAGAGGCAGCACCACGCTTACAGTCCTTTTGGTCTGCAGCCGAATTGTGCCAGCGTGTCTTAGTACCAGTACCTCTTTCTCACATAAGATCGGCGTGAAGTGGCGGCAATGCTGTCACGTCAAGTGATGGTATTGTTGGATATATCGACAAACGGTTTTTTATCATTGTTCTGGCCAAGAGACATCATGATGTGTCAAATGGACTTTGACACATTTCATGAAATGCGACCATTTCATGAAAATCTCGAGCATTTCATGAAATGGCCAATATTCTACGATATGGCCACGACACATGTTTAGCAAAAAGCAGAGCTTTGTGAGGACTCGCGAAGTTTTTCACACACTATTTTTTTCGTTATATTACTCTTTTGACAGAAAACATATTAAGAACTGTACCACATAACTGTGGTTGTGGAATAGTGTTAGGAATCATTTCCATCGCCCTTATAAGTAACTGCTAGCTAAAACCCGCGATTTCGCACCCATTTTATAGAATAATTATATCAAATTGCCATGGTTTTTGATATTCCTGAAGTATTTTATTTCTCTCTATTAAAGCTTTTTAGCTATAAAATATCTAACTTTATATAGTTTACACTACGAATATCATCAGCTATCTATCAGCGGGAGTCCCATCAAAATTGGCCCAGCCGTTTAAGAGTTCACTGGAAATAAACTGACAACAGTCTCGAAAACTATAGCAAGTTAATACCTGTGTCATTTTGGTGATTCACTGAAATTATATTGAAACAATACAATATAGGTAATTTCCCGTGTTTATACGTTTTAGCACAATCTGTTTAGTCAATAGTTTTGATAAGATTGCGGTAAGTGCGATTAAAAACCTGGTTACTGCTGTATTGCACTTGGTACCTCCTTATCTCTTATCAACTGTACTTAGAATAAGCAATTAAAGACGTGTCCAATCGATAGTATCGTTTTTCTAGCATATATTTTTTCTAAAAGGGGGATGAATAATCGGAACCCATGCTTGATAAATGACTTCTGATATTCTTTTTAAAAAATATGTCGGCTATAGCTTTCACTGGTAAATGGTTGATTTTACAAGGAATAACTCAGGCTAATTTGCTTTTTAGCTAAATAATTAGGGTTCCTCACAAATAGCCCTCAAAATCGGCGGTCCCTCTGATGTTGCAGGTGTCCATGGGCGTCGGTAGTCATTTAAGTGAATGCCGCCTGCTCCTTGTTATATAAATAGAAAAAAATCACCAAATTCACGCGAGCGAAGTGGCCGGTTTTATCATGTGATCACCTAATATTATATTAGTATAATATAAATGTTAGGTGCCCGCAGTCGCGGGCGGAAGTTCGTTTTAAATGACGAAATTTATCATAATTTAATAATAATTAAGAGTCTCCATTGTTTAAATACAAGATGTTAGGATCGCTAATGGGGCCCGCACTGCGGATGCACTTCGACCCTTCCCTTGTTCCCGCAACTACAAAGCTTCAAATATCCAGACGGTCTTCTTTGGATTGACCACGCCAAAGAGATTCATTATCATTCGGGCAAGTCCATCGTTTATGCTTCTTCGAAGCAAAGCCCTGCAAGTTGCTTCACAGTATACATTTGCTAATATTATGTTTGTTAGGAAAAATATTCAGCTTTATAAAAAAAAATTGATATATATGACAGGCAAACTAGAAGCAGGAATAAACTTGTGACTCCGTTCCTGCGTACAGATATCATTTGTGGGCGCGAGTATACGCTTCTTTAACAAAATTCCAGATGCCATATTATATCTGTCTATAGTTAAATTTAAACAGCATCTTAAAAACACTGGCGTGGTGTAAGGCGTATTATAAGGTGGAAGACTATATTAAAGATAAAACTGCTTGGAATTGAGATGCTCCAGTTTTGTACGTTATAGTTAACAGGGAAAAATGTAATTTAATTTCAGTTTTGTATGAATTATTTTTTTTAAAGTGGCTGACGAGTTTCTTGTTTATTCCTCTCGTGGTTCGACTCTTCCGAATCAGTGGTAGCTTTTAAAATATTTGACGATCCAAAATAGCTTCTAAAAGTCTACTTGAATTAAATATAATGAAAAAAAAATTGCAATGTTGCTTAATGCCATTCCAAACAGAGTCGTCTTCGTTCCGTAGTGACCCGAAAAAAAAAACACAATATAAAAACCTTTTTTCTTGCGGACGTCCGAAGGTTTTTTTTTCTTAGAAACATTTTTTACTGTAACGTAACTTCTTCAGACCTTGATGCATCTTTGAGGCGTCACGAGATTACAGTATTGTAATGTACAAGATATAAGGCCGGTCAAAATTCACCAATAAATCGTTAGATTTGAAAGAGAAAGAAAAAAGAAATAAAGAAAATATTTACTAGACACATCACACTATATACATATAAGGTGATTTTTAAACACTAACAATTAGTCTACATTTTAAAACTCACTTAAATAAACTCACTCACACGCAACTCACAGTTCTAACTTCCAACACTGATTTTCAGAAGACACCTACTATGCGCGTGGATTGCTGTGTTTTTTTTTTTAATGTTACAATAAGGCAGACGAGCAGGCAGCAGGCACCGAAGTGTCTACCGGCGCCCATGGACATCTGCACGACCAGAAGGCCAGCAGATGCGCTGCCGGCCCTTAATGACGAGTTTAGGCCTAACATATTATGATGTTTGTAATTTTATTAATGTATAAATAGTGATATGATAGTTTATAATGATTTGTACTGATACCTAAATACTGTAATACCCCCTATGACACGTGGGTCTTATAACGCATTAATATTATTCTATAATATTATATTATGCACATTCGGGGCCGTACAAACGTGTTATATGAGAATAATCCTATAGCGCGTTTTCATATAACGTGGAATAAACCTACCGCGTTATAGCAGGGATTACTAAATTTGTTTTTAAAAAAGGAAACTCTTTGAGTATTCACCTTTTGTTTGATAATTAACTAAATTATTCCGTCAATTAATCGTTAATTCGGACTGAACGCTAAACCATGGACGCTCTTAAGTTATGGATATACATAATGCAAGCGGCCGGCGCACACACTACACAAATAGCCTAAAAAAATTAATGGAAATAGATATTTGAACACATTAAACATAATATTATAACTTAGTTGTACCCAAATAACATTAGTCTTTACTATTTGTACTGAAATAAAACATAGACAATGCGTTAATTCAAAAAAAAATATCCCACATCCGAGAATAAAAAATTCTATTATCACTAGTGGGTTACTGTACTATTTTTCACGATGAAGCATAAAACGTGATTTGATATTCTGAATTAGTCGAGTTGGTCAGTAATACAATAATCTCAACCATTTTGCGTACAGTCCAAAAATGCACGGCCCTCCAAGGTATTCACCTCTACATGTAAAATAGCTTGTAGACGAAAAACACTCAAGCTCGTCAATATCATTGCGTTACAGTGCATGGTTGAGTTTGAGTATAAAACAAAAACGCACACACACAAGAAAGCGTTGCAAGTAATTACTACAGGGGATGCATTTTAGACTGAAACATCAATAATGCGATTCTAATCTGTACTAGTCGCGTAACTTCTTATATTAAATGTAATATCATGGTTACTTTTTGGCGATAAATTCACGCATTTTACGATACTGAAGTGGCTATTATGAATAAAATTATGAGGAAAAAAATCAGTCCAAACTTAAGATCTACGCAATTATGTAAAAGCGGTGGTACAAATTGGCAGTGGAGTATTACGAATAAGTACAGTGCAGTCTTTTTTCTTTAGCCCGAGGAATCTTTTTGGGGTCTTTTATAGGACATTCGGCCAGTGTCACTATCACGTTTAATGGAAAAAGGATACGAAGGTTGGTTTAGTCGTATTCGGGCAGAACAACGTCTGCCGTGTCCGTTATTTTTTTTTAAATTAGCCTATTGTGTCTTTTATAAAACATTCGACAACTGTCACTATCATGTTTAATGGAATAAAGATAAGAAGCTTGGTCGAGTCGAATTCGGGCAATACAACGTCTGCCGCGTCCGCTATTTTTTTTTATTAGCCTATTGTGTCCCACAGCTGAGCAAAGGCCTTCTTGATTCATCATCATCTTTCCTGGACCAATCTCATCCACAACTTCCCGGCAAAGGTATCCAAATCGGCGCGCCATCTTTTTCGGCCTGCCGGGTAATCAGCGGCCTTTGCTGGGCATTCAGGAAGTCGCGATATTGGCCCACGTTTGCTGGTCAATTCGAGCCACATGCCCAGCTCATTCCCATTTCAGCTTTGCTGACTTCTTCACAATGATCATGACCAATTTACCTTAAATAATAAATATATATATATTAACTATCGCTTAACGAAGTATTTATGACCAATTAATCTTAAATAATAAAAATAATATTTATTATTGCTAACCGAAGTCTTTGTGACCAATTTATCTTTAATAATGAATGTGTAATAATATTATTGTTTGCCGAAGAGTGTTTAAGGCCATCTTAACAGACTCGCTTAACTTTTAGATTAATAATGAAATAGATAGAAAGTACTAAAGATGAATTGATGCAGAAATATTAATCAATGATGTGTAACACAATATTCTCTTAAATTTTTTCATATAAAATCTTATAAAAGATTCCTCCTTATAAAAGGCTACCTTATCAAAGAATCCTCTTTATTAAAAGCTACCTTATTAAAGACTCCTCCTTATTAAATGCTACCTTATTAAAGATTCCTCCTTATTAAAGGCTACCTTATTAAAGACTCCTCCTTATTAAAGGCTACCTTATTAAAGATTCCTCCTTATAAGAGGTTACCGTATTAAAGATTCCTCAGGCATTTCTAAATATTTGCACAACATAGCCACGATAAGACATCAAGTTGACTAATTGTAATAGAAATTATAATTTAACATCGATAAGTACATTCATAAACCTATAATAAAGAGACAACAATACGGAATTCTGACTTAATCTAACACACGTTTTGGTTAAGAACTTATATCTAAGTTAATAATTCTTCATGATTATATTATTATTTTATTATTAATATAATATCAATCTTGTATCAAATCAAAGAGTACACGAATATTTATAATATGTATATCAAGGTATATGTGAGAATAGGGCACTTTTAAATTCCTTATTTTGCATAACAATTCTGGGCAAAATTCCATTATGATATTTTCTTTTGGATGAAAGTGACTCCGTTCTGTGATGACGGGAAGTAATAGCGGTTTGAACTTTGAACGGTAGAGACAAATTATGACAGCGGTACTGTCACTTGTCAATGTCTACCATACACAGAGCAGCAATAATTTGACAAGTTGACAAGTAATGCCAAATGTGTACTAGTTTTACTCCCATTACGATTTAATGTTTATTTCGTTTTACGTATTTTACAATTTAACAGGACACACGAATCATTATTAATACTAATAGCTATGTGTAGCTATGTTAAATTCTGGTTTGAATAAGAACTTTGAAAATGTGGGTAAAACCTCAAGAAGTGTTTTTGAAGACCCCGTTGTGGTAATACCGTTGTTTATTATGTTATGGCTTATTGAGTGTTTAAAATAGCTTTGTATTACTTTATTAGGCCATAGTTACTCATACAAACTCAAATTATCTAGGGACACTGATGAAAACACACTGTATTTTGTTCTCCAAAGAAGAAAAGGGCACGGAAAATCTAAAGGTCTGTCGTCACTCCTTGTGGGCACACTCGATAGTGTACGCGATACGAAGCCAGCCCCTTTCAGGATTTTACACCAAACACCTAATTCTGAAATATACTATGGTAAATATAAAGTAGTTAAAATAATTCCTATAACTAACAACAGTATTTCAGCAGCAAAAAGTGAATATATGTAAATTTACATTTCTTTTCCACCAGAATTAAAGATGTTTTTAAGAAAATAAATATATGGTAGTAAATAAGAAAGACTATAATACAACACTAACTAAACAATTATTTAAAATAGTTGTGTCTATCTGGAGTATAATTAATGTTCCTAAAGCTAGAAATTTGTATATAAGATAACTAATGCTGTTATCAAGTAAAGAATCAAGTTTAGATATATTAGTATTACTGGAGTTTAATCATTGTTTCTGGAAATAGCAATTGAAGAATAAATTTAAATGTCAAATAATTACTAGTTTATTTTTAAATGATAATTTATGACAAAATTATAGGAGTGCTAATGAGCTGTAATATAAACATTTCAGAATATAAAAACATAGACAAGGAAGGAATTTTAATTTTTTTTTAACAAGTCTTTAATATTGCAAATGACCTATTAATGGGTACATTTTTAAATAGATACCTACATCTAGTGATATTAACTTACAATGTACAGATAAATTTATATTTTATTGTCTGGCATGAGCTAACGGTAATTTCTACAGCATGTTCTAGTTTAAAGCTAGTTTTATTTAAAATATGTTTGATTAAATATTGTTAATTGATTAGTTGGGGCTCTGATTCAAGAAACAACTGGATGAATTTGTATATTTATGTGAATAGTCTATTACCAATTGTACCTATAAAAGAAACTCTTAATATTTTTGAGGACACTTTATTAAGAAAATAAGGTATTAAATCTAAAATGTCTTGTTTTTGTAAGAGGAAATGTTCTAAATGTTTATTATAAAGCTATCTTGTCTAAACTCAAGGTGAACAGCTAAAATACAGGTCTTGAACATTTACATAATAACTAAGTATGTAACTGGCCTGTTGACTCAGTTGGCCACTGCCACTACCCTACCTTCCACTCTGAATATTTTGGGTTCGATGCCTGCCTCAAGTCTGAGCATATATGTATACATATAAGTATGTATTTATATATTCCAAAAAAATTTTTGGATATCCGTTGGCAGTTATCTATAACACAAGTATTAAATACCTACCTTAGGAAGAGACTTCTGTCTGTTTATAGTCCTATGTATTTATTATCTCTTATTATATTTTCTATTTATTAATAACATTTTTCAATATACTTATATAAGAAAAAAATATTTCAAAAAATAAACAATTCATCTCCCCTAAGGTCAAGGCCAAACTATCGGAGGTTAGGACTACAGACGAAGGAATCTCACAATCTCTGCCATCTTAAGCAATACAGCGTTTTGTATATTTATCGTAGTAATAGCCACAGCACTGACTGAGCAAGAGATACGTCAAGACTGGGAATGGCTCATTGACAATGTGAGCCCAACATTGCACTCCTTTGACAACGAAGAAGAGGTCACAGAGTTTGTTTGCTGTAAAATCAACTCTATTATTGCCACTGAGCAGGATAATTTTACCGAGGGTAAGACATGATGATTTGTATATATGTATATGACAATAATGTTATTAGTATTGTGCATATCTCAATGGCTCCTAAGTAAAGAATTGTAAGCCACATTTATATTATGTTCACTTGTTTACTTTTCTTAGCACGCTATTCTCAGTGCAGGATGCGAGGACTTTGCTTTTAAGTAGTAAATTTTATCAACAAATTATTAAATGATTAAAAAATTATAATATTATACATATGACATTCATAAGAGCTTATAAAAAAGTCTATATGAATAAAAGATTTTGACTTGATAATGAACATAATGAAATCTAATAACTGTATTAATAAAAAGTAAAGTATTTTTAAGCATTTAACTTTGAAATTAATACATTTAATCAAAGTCATGATAAGTTCATATTTTGATCTTATCCTAATTTGTTATCTAATCTCATAATGATTATGATTCAAATGTGTAAATAAAACAAATTTTATCATATTCAGCAAAATTTTGAGGTATTTCTCATATCAACACCCAAAAGGTTTGTAAACGTAAAAAACTGAAAATGTTTCTCTTTCATACCAACACCCATATTTTTTACAAACTAGACAAGAGGCACTAAGAAAGCCTACGTTTATTTTATTAGTTGCTATGAAATTATGTTTGCAATCATACATTTAAACGATTACAACCAAGTATACTTACTTTAAAGGTAGATAATACTTTATCTACCTTTAAAATATTTTTAGAATTAAAAAAAAAGTCAAAAAAACGTCTCGAGTGCAGAAATATATGTGTAGAACTTATATTGTAAGTGGGTGGGTATCTCAACAAGATCAATGCTGTAAAGCTATGTACTTTTAATACTGTATAAACAACTGTGCATGTAAACAACACAAAAATTTAAGTATTATCTTAATATTTTACATATAGTCCTATAAAAATTAGAATGTTTTTATTACATTATCACTATTATTGCTTCAAATAATTTGCTTATCAATTTAAATGCATTGTATCATTGAACAACATTTTCATTTAATATTCCTCTCATTACAGAATTGCAATTTTTTTTAGTTAAACAAATTATAATTTTGATAATTTAGTATTTAGTACAATATTAATGTATTCTGTTAAATGAAAGTAAAAAGTGGTTAATTAATAAGTTATTCATACAATATAGATTAAAATAAATTAAATGTAAAAAAGTTATAAAAAATATAAAACATTAATTCTATTTATCATAAATAACAATATCCTGTAGCAAAAAAAAAGTATTTCATTTTGTAACAATTTCAATGTTACTAAACAATTCTTGTCTATTTCATTAAGTCAATTTGTCGAAAACTATTAAGTTTTTTAATTATGAATAGATTCCTTATTCATACATTAAATATTAACAATATATTCAAAAAAATGTCAACTTTAGGCAAGCACTATAAATTTACATATTATAAAATAAATGCTGGATGTGAAAAATTTGAAACATCATACATCTGACATACATAAGTATATTTAATATAATATGAACAATTAAAATTAAATTTTATGTTGAGTATCAAAAGAATACTATAAAAGTCAATTACCTTATTAGAACTTGTAATAATATTAATTAAGCGTGTGTAACTCACATAAAAACACACTATGACTTTTGCTATTTCACTGGTTATGTTGAATAAATTATTGTATATATTATTAAAGTTGTGAAAAGAACTTAGGCTAGAAATTTTGTGAAAAGAAATTATTGAGCTTTCTTCTTTTCAGACTTGACTGTCGATTCAACTTCTTTAGACCAAACAGAACGATTCAACGTTTCGCCCAATGTATATAGGCCACAAATAAATCCAAGACTGAATAAATAAAAGAATACCCTTAAAGGCCAGTTAAGTACAGAAAGAATGGGATAAACCCAGCTACCAGTCTTGAAATAGATTATGTGAATCCAAACTACATAGCTCAACATAAATGTAGCTAGAATAGAAAGCCCAATCTTTCTTTTAGGATACATTCTGAATGAGGCTGCCAATTCTATAACACTAAAGAGTACTATATTAGAGTGCATAACATGATTCAACCACATAGGAAAATAGGCGTCTAACTTTTTAGGTAAAATTAGTTCCCTATCAACTGCATATATACCCCAAAAAGTTACACCCACAAACATTGCCAATGGAAATGCTAAGGCACTAAACAATATATCTTTGGTTCTTCTTACGAGTGGTTTATCAACAGGTGCTGGTTCATTTGTTCCAAAAATGTCATTTATGAGTGCTGTAGTGAAGTACACTGTTTGCAGCATCTGAAAATCAATTATGTATACTTAAAAAAATAGACATGTTCAAACAGAAAGATAAATATATATATATATATATTTTTCTATGATACAACATGCAAACGAGCAAAGGCGATTAGTGAATTCCAAGGCAAATAGACATCTGCGCTAACAGATATCTCACAGATGTTTTTTTTATATAGTGATTAAAGCCACCAGGAACTTTCACAAACCGAAAGAAACACAACAACAATACTATCACTTGACGTGACAGTATTGTCGCCACTTAAGAGTTTTAATTAATTCAGCTGAACCTAGATTACTTTTCTAAAAATCGCCTATATTATTCCTTGTAAAATCAGCTAACTGCCAGTTAATACACAAGAAATCTTACCGCATTCAAGAAAGTTAAGTATTTGAACTTTCCTCCAAATGGGGTCACTGTGGTAGATGTACTCGGAATTTGTACATATGTGTAATCGTAATAACAGCCATAAAAGAATTGAATTGCACCAAGAAGATGAAACAGAGCTTTCAACATTTTGAAAATTGGAATTATATAAAATTAAATAAAGTCGTTACTAATTGTAAGTTGTTGTTGCAAAATTTTGAGAATAATTATGCTTGCATTTTGATTACACTCCTCGTGAAAAATAACAAAATAAGGTGGGAATCGAACCCACGACCCCCGGAGCAGAAGGCAGGGTCACTGCCCACTGCGCCAACGGGCCAGCCAAATATTTATTTACATGTTATGTATAATTGAACTTAAAATTTGATTTAAACTAAACCAGAATATTTAATGTATTGAAGACAATATAAATTTATAAGATTGTTCAAGAAAGAAATGAAAATACCTAGCCCGGTCACACTTTTCGTAACACTCTCGTCATCCATTCACCAGCATACTCTCCAAGCCAAGCGTGCATAAATACGTTTTACTTCAAAACTTATTAAAAAAAAGTTTTCTTTTAGTGGGGGGGGGGGGGGTCACATTCTAAAAGAAGTTATTTAATAGTTTATTTTATTTTCAAGCACCCGGAGGAGTGCCCCGTGATATAACAGTTCGTGCTCTCCTAATTTATATCTTATTACTCTTCGACTTTAGTACGGCAAAAGAGATGCAGAATGTGGATCTGCCTGTCGTAGGTATTTATCTTATAATAAATGGATACACTCGTTTAGACTGTAGGAGGTCATAGCTTAATCGGTGGACGGCATTTGAGACGATCGCTAGGTTAAGCAGTTTTCACCGCGGCCGGGTAATGGATGGGTGACCCATTGTAATACTGGTTTTCACATATCCGACCTCCTCCGAGTTTCGGAAAGCACTTAAACCTGGGTCCCGATTAATGTCGCTTAGCGATACTAGTCTTCGCAGGGATTGTGGGGGTACCGGGGATAACGTCAGTCATCTAAACTCGTCTCACAGCTTTAAGCAGACAGTTAAATTCTATCTAGCGTTATTCCGTTCTAACACTAGTGTCTGCTTAAGTTGCAAAGGATGTGGCTGTCGGGCGAGTAAAGATGACCGATTGTCGTTTGAAGTCATCCCCGGAATCGCCACCATCCCTACAATTTAACGGCTGATATCATTTGGTGACGTTAAGCGACATCTTATCGACATTAATGGGCAAATGTTCAAACAAGTTTTGGCTTTAAGTGTGACGTCTTCGCGAGGGCAGCACGTGCGCAGAAGCATCAATGCGCGCCAACCTTAGCGCCTGCCCAAGGGCGTTGTATCGTAACGTATATTTTTAGCACGTCTTATATCGCAACAATGCGAGGTTTACATAGATATTAACTAAATAAATGTGATGGTTCTATCAACGTTTTCACCTATAAAACACTACCATGCCCGTTTGAATAATCTATCGCTACAAAGTTCTAACGCTCTATCTTATGCTTAATTAGCGACTCATTCCAGCTTCATTAATCTCTCTTACTTATCTAGTCTTATACATATAAACCTTCCTCTTGAATCAATCTGTTTATTGGTGAAAACCGCATTAAAATCCGCTGTGTAGTTTAAAAGATCTAAGCGTACAGGAACGAAGACGCAAGCGAATTTATTTTATTATATGTAAAGATTGTCTTTTTTTACTATATATATATATCAACTAGCGGACCCGGCAGACGTTGTCCTGTCCGAACGTTGACTTATTTTTTATATTATAGCGCCATCTTTTGGTCGCTTACGCCACCGAGCGTCCGCCACCGGCCAGGTCTGCCAACGTATTTTAAATCTCTGATATATTCTAAGATTTTAATTTCAATGATACCTCTACAACCTTACGACTAATATCACAAAGTGGCATTAAACGGGTCCCACTGTTTTACGTGCCTTCCGAAACACGGAGGAGGTCGGATATCAAATATAAACTAGTGCTAGGAATGGGTCACCCATCTATCACCCAGTCACCGCCAGAGCAACTTAACTTAGCGATCGACTCAAATGCCGACCAAAGATAAGGCCACGACCTCCTCTATGTCCAACCTTCCGTGCATAATTAATTAACTTTCTCTTAATCTCACGTAGTAGTTAATTGATATTTACATTAAAAGGTAAATTTTTCCTCATATATGATCATCAAATATTAGATCCTCGAGTGTCGTAAGTTTCTCACCAGTGAACCCGTATAACATACAATGTCTAACAGACATATTTAACTTAGATTTGTCTCGCAAACGAGTATGGTGGATTAATTAAGCAACAATTCCTAAGCAAAAAATCTCGTAATTTTTATTTCATACCGCTGTTTGCTATGCGTCAAGTGGGACATTGTTGTGTTTGTCCTCTGTTTTAAGTACAGACACGTGTAACTATGAATTACAGAACGATACAGTAAAATTGGGTACTGCAATTAAAATGTATAATTTATGTTAGTCTGGTATTTACTGGGTTAATTAAAGGACAATTCTTAAGCAATAGTGTCCTAATATTTTATTTCCCTCCAAATGAATTCTCCAGAAATTTATCGATAATAGAAGTTTTTCTTTAAAATACTGCTGGAACTACACCGAACTAACCGTCTAAAGGCACCAATAGTCACTTATACTTTGGTATATATACTATCTGTTTTCCGCTTTATCTTCATACAAATAGAGCCTCAATAGCTCAACGGTATAAGGTATGGACTGAAATCCGCAAGGTACCCGGTTCAAAACCCCACCGCCGTTCTGGCTGCGACCGGGTGATAGATGGGTGACCCATTCTAGCACTGGTTTATATTTGATATCCGACCTGCTCCGTGTTTCGGAAGGCACGTAAAACAGTGGGACCTGATTAATGTCACTTTGTGATATTAGGTGTAAGATTGTAGTGATAGTGGGGGTTCCGAGGATAACGTCAGATGGCAATCGGTCATCTTAACTCGCCCCATAGCCAAATCTTCTACAATCTAAGCGGTCCCTGGTACTTAACCGGGATAACGCTAGGAAGAGAGAGAAATGAAATAATTATGTCTATGATTGTTTTCTCATCGTTTGCGAAGGCCCTTAGTGCAGTGTTGCTAAGAACTAATGTACAAAAGTAGTGCAAATCCAAGCGGAGGGAAATCGCATTTATTTCCTTATAAAGTTATGATTGGTGCAAAATCTCACTAGTGCAATCGCCAACTTCGCCTTATTATAGCGTACTACCATGTCGGAATTTCACAGGCTTCACGTTAGATTAACATGGATAAGACTTTAGAATAAATAAATTTATGAGGCTTATATTTTTTATAAACTCGCAATAGCATAAATTGCAATAAAATTACACACCTAAAATCCAGTAGACGTTATCCCACTTGTATATGTAACAATATATCTTACTATCGCAACGCTACCCATGTTCAATTGTAAAGCTAAAACATCTTTTCAAAGAAAGGTTGTTAAAGGAGAACATGGAAAGCGTGTACGTAAGATTCACACAAGTGTGCCCTTCCGTAGGCCCAAAACTTTTGGGCCACCAAGAAATCCTAAATATCCCAGGAAATCTTTACCCAAGAGGAACCCCTTGACCTCTGAAGCAGCCATGAAAAAGATTGAAGATAACAAAACAATTGGTATTCATTGTTCATACAAGTTCCAACAAGCACCACATTAAAGCTGCCGTTAAGAAGCTCTATGACATCAATGTAGCTAAAGTGAACACTTTAATCAGACCTGATGGCAAAAAGAAGGCGTACGTAAGACTCGCAAGAGACTACGATACGTTAGACGTCGCCAATAAGATTGGAATCATATAAGCATATGTAAAATATTTTTTTTATAAGAGTCTAGTGTTTAACTCAAACATATATACAGAATTTCATCAAATCAGTCGACCTGTTTTGTTAAAGTTCACTCGCATTCTAACACAGACGCAAATCGCATTCATTTCCCTAAAGGATTGGTGGAACGAATTTTCGAAGGACGTATACCGTAATAATCTATCAGGTTAGTATCAAAATACATAAGCTAAGTTAGAAATCTGATCACAAACTAGATTCATTTGCTCTGTTGGCATCTCCATTGTTGTTAAAACACTCGTAAAGCTAAACCTAATATAAAGACTAACTGTTTTCCGCGACTTCGACCGCGTAAAATTGCGAAGACCGTAGAATTCCTTAATCTGTGCATACTGAAAAGTCCTTTTTTAGTGGATGTCTACTTATCTTGAACCGCTTCCTTGTGAAATTTCATAATTGCACGTGCCACTGTTTTAGAGATTTCGTGTTAGGTTACCTTTAGTTTTTATATATGTACATACATAGATTTACATTTATTTTAAGTGCTTATAAGAAGTCAAATTGAGGAGGACGGAGATTTTGACTTTGAATTTGTGTCTCAAGTCCACAACAATCTTTCATCCGCAAGTTTCCACCGCTGGCTTCTCCTCGAGTCGTGTATGAAGGCGAAATTAGACTTTTTAAAGTTGCCGGCAACTTCGATTTTACCTCATTTCAGCCGTTATTTTGCGGCCTCAGGTGGGCTACATGTTTATTACGTTTTTTATAACCTCAAAGGAACTTTCAGCAAATTTTTATATATAGCAACCCACCCCTAATTTATCTCTTTGGGGGCCTTTTGAAAGCGTTACTTGTAACGTGAGATATTAAAGCGCATATATACTATATATTATATTCTTTGAACTTTTTTGACTTAACAAAAGAAAGGAATATACTAAGCTGAGTGCTAACCATCCTTAATGCACGTGTATGCTCTTATTATAAACCTGATTAATAACAAAAAAAAAATGGCCTCCTGTAAACTACGTAGTAGGTACACAGTAAAGATAGATGAAATATATCAAGTAATTAGCACGTAGAAAAAATTATGTACCCTCATAAATATCCAGTAATAAAAAAAATGGCGGACTCAATTGCGAAATTTTAATTTATGCCAACCTACATAAATAAAATGTATCATCGATATGGGACTCGTGATAAGCAAATTGACAATTTATCATACAGATAAAAATAACAACGGACCGGTGTGAGAACAACCGAATCCCCATTTATAACTTCCTATCGGCCATATCCGAAACAATGTCCGCATGAAAAATGGGACTGTGCATGAAACGTCATGAATATCGCACGAATTAAATCCCCCCGAATGTAAATTGTTTGTCTAGACCTTTTTTTAGATGCGTTGTAAATTCTGGAATTCGTTTTATATCGCCTAGAATAAATAATATTTAATTGGCCTCTATGACAATATAGGCAAAAAAGATATTGGTACGGTGCAAGTTTGATGCTTATTATATTTGTGGAAAGGCACACCAAGGTGGAAGGTTTTCGGCGAGGAAAGAAAGGTGGGAGCGTAGATCGATATCCTCAACCACCGGAAAGGAAGATCTTCGAGTCCGGGCTAGTTGGAGTTGCCCGGGGCGGTCGCGCCTCGCCGATAGTTGTTTGTCGGAAGGTCTTTATACAGTAATCGTAAGTAGATACTTCGCTAGCCTGAGTTGATTTGTATGAAGATTTACAGTGTTTGTACTACGGTCGTAGTCATCCGTACAGCGCCATCTAGTTTGCTTTGGTGTAACCTTTTCCCACTCGACATCATTGACTTCTCGTTATGTAGCGGCGTCTACATATTTATTACATTAGAGTATATCAAAAAGTAATGTGTATAATACAATGTGACTTCTTTGTTTGTTCTTCTTAAGGTGGGTTTAGACAAAACGAACAAACAGCTAGAGCTAGAACGAGAGCATTCTTTCTCGATTTTTTAGTGTAAACGAAAGCTTGTTTTTAACGTTTACAAAAATCAGGATCTTTATGAACGCAGACAAAACAACGAAAAAATACTCTACGTCTGTTTAAACTAAAATAATTTGATAGCGTAGGTGTAGAATGAGCATTCCCTTGTCTGATATAAGTCGGTCTTTAAATATTCTTATATTGCGTACAAACGTCAGGTCCATGACAACCGAAACTTTTCAACGCATAAGCCATTGAGGGTCAAATATTTGAGGAATCTATGGCAATATTCTGCGTTACATCCTTAATGCAAAGCTATACTGAAATATCATTTGACACACCTAAAATGCTTGGCAAAGGCATTTTAATGACTATCAAGGTATTGTGCCAATAATTATGATATCATTTTAACAGTACAGCCCACAAATGTCCGGAATCTGACGACGACCGCAAGGCTTGATATCCGACGCATTTCAGACATTCAGAGCATCCGACCGAACATTACGCATTCCATCGATTGTCCGTCAACTGACGGACCGACGGATATCATCTACAGTTTGGTTCAGTTACTCATCATTAATTGGATTTGAATATAATGATCAAAAAACATATATATCCGACTATGGTCGGGATTTGGAGGCCACAACTACCGCGAGAACTTCCGGCCGTCGCCGTCGCAGGAGCGCCCGCCCGAGTACTACTACCGCGAGCCGTACGCGGCCGAGTACGCGGCCAAGCGGCCGCCGTACGCCTACGACGAGGCGGCGCTCGAGGGCCGCGAGTTCGCGCCGCGCGCGCGCACGCCGTCCGACTCGTCGGCGGCCGACTCGCACGCCGACGAGTTCTCGCCCGCGCGGCGCGCGCGCCCCGAGCGCCCCGAGCGCCGCGACGACTACCGCGAGTTCCCGCGCCCCGCCGCCGACTACTCGCTGCCGCGCGACTTCTACCGGCGGGACGCGGAGCCCGAGCGGCCCGCCAACCTCGGCCTGGAGCTGGCGCCCGCCAAGCTGCGCTCCAGCCTCAAGAAGCACGCGCGCAGGGCGGGCGGCGGCACGCCCACGCCGCCCGACAGCCTCAGCGAGACGGACAGCTCGTACGTGTCGGCGCGCGACGCGTCCAGCGGCTCGGCGTCGCGCGTGCGCTTCAGCCCCGACGCGCGGCCCTCGTAGCGCAGGCTGCGCAGGTTCCACGACTACCTCGTGTGACCCGGAGCGGCTTTCGCGATTTTACGTTTGCGATCGGTACCTATATTTTGGTCCTCGGTCTGGGTTACATATTGTACGTTGTCGAATCTTACGAAATGCATATTCAGGCGTTTTGACCGGAAAAGTAGGACTGCCTTACTTTGCTAGTCAAAAAAGATATTCCTACAGTAGCGTAGCGTCTCTTTTAGGATAGGTGAGGGCGTTCCCGAGCGCGGGCAAGTGTGTAACTTAAACTTGTGTTCATATTTATATAGTTTGATTGTATATTTGTAAAACGACACGAAACATTCACGCCGACTACCGCGTACCTCTAATGTAGTTCGGCTAAAGGGGCGAAACGCTTTTTCCACGTGTTGTTATAGTCAATAATTACGTACTAGACGTGGGTCGATGTAAGACTGCAATTAACTCTGTTCGGTACATGCGCCACATTAGTAATAACGTTAGAATCTATATTAACATTAACGTGTATAAAAATTAAACGAAATTTCTATATTGATTATTTATCACCAAATGCGACACTGAATTTAATGTAGCCTATTCGATTTGTCTAAAGTGTAAATTTAAGTTTTGCCATTTATTTGTATTGTTAAACGAGTTAAAATAATGTAGCGGAACGGAATCTCGTTGTATATTATATTTGAGGTGCATATTTCTTGAACTTGTTTGGCCTGAACGGTTCAATCGAAGATATTCTACTTTATTGCAAGAAAACAGTGTTTTGGTAGAGGAATGAATTCCTCAACGGAGTGCAACGTAGTAAACCCGACTGGGCACGAGCGCCGTCGGCACAAACGTGTACAAATGTAAATACGCGACCTGTACAAGCTTATTATTTAACTGGCACCTACTGAATCGTAGAACGCGAACGTATTTCGTTTTTTTACATGATTATTATTATAAATAGTACAAATATAATTTAAGACGTTCGCGGACGAGCAGCTCGTCGCGCGACGACGCGCGTATCGTGTAAGATGTAATTATCGTTAAGCTGTATGCATTTTGTACAGAAAAGATCAAATATCGGATATTTTTTGCGGAAATATTCGGAACTAGACGTAGCGTCGTAGGCTTAGTGTCCCGCGGTGACTTGTACATTACGGAAAGCGGTAACTAGTCGCGTGCGGAACCACCTGCGGAGGGCGGCTCGGCTACGTGGGTGTCTTTTGGCGGTTCTAAGCTAGAGTCAGCAGGGGGCAGTAACTTACTTAAAACTCATTAGTACAGTTTTACAAACTCTTGACCACCCCGTGTGATCATCTTTGAAGATATAGTTGTAAAACCTTATCTTTTTTCCACAAAACTTCAGTATATATTTCATCGAGAACAAATTATTTCTTCTAATTCTTCAAAATTTTGCACGTTAGTGACACCGAAGAAAGTTTCGTCACTAGAATATTCAGTTTTTTTATTTGAATGAAATTAATTACACAGTAGCTATCTTTATGTTTAATAATCAATTATTTACACGACAATAAAATAGAAGTTGTTCAAAGTAAACTTTCTATCGAAATAGATTTTTTTTTAATAATTTAAATATAAAACATTATTAAAAAGTTACGGATAGAGAGATTCTAAACTTTTATGAGCATTGGCATCGTAAAAGTTTATTTTTCATATAGTCTGTGTATACCAAGCTCTAATAACTTCTTAATAACCAATATAAAGAGTAACATTTGGTTTTTTAGTTAGCGCAGTAGCAAATTGAATTAAAAGTGTCATCGAGATATAATAATGAAACACCGAAATATGTAGTAGAATTCCTTGGTAATAATACTAAAAATAACTGCCTTTTACCCCTCGTACAAATGGTTAACCCTATGACTTCGAAGTGCCATATAGTTTTGGCTCCAGGGTCTTAAAGAACGCAGCGCTACGTAAAATCTTAGCCGAGAGCGCTCCGCCCGTCCTCGATGTTACGCTGTACGCCTCACTCGCTGCGACTCGCCGCCCTCTGCCGGACCGCAGCCCAAATGTTACACGGCAATTGAAGTTAATCGTAAGGTGTATATCGAAAATTAAATATAAATTAGCTTTGATATTATTAGCGAAAAACCAGTGCCTAATGTTTGCTGGAACAGTTTTATGAGATTCTGTCGTGGATTTGTGAAGTCGTATGGAAGAGAGACGCGGCCGGCTGTATGTGTTTTGTTTATTTTACGTGCAATAAGCGGTAACTGTTTGCGTCCATTTTTAATTTTGTATATTTTTTTACTGTAAACATTTGTGTAATTCGTCGTGAATTGTCAGTATTCGGTGCAGTATTCGATGTTACTCGTAGAGATGTGAAATTTTGCCTATATATTATTATTATTGTATTTTATGACAGTTTTTTGTCTATTTTCAGACCTTGGCCGTTCGAGACGTTTAGTGCATGCATGTAATAAATAACATTAGCTTTGAATATGTATAATGGAATGCAAATATTCTAGAAAAAAATTATCTTGACTAAAACAAACATTACATTAGGTAAATGTACTCAACATTTGGAACACATTTATAACTTAGATATTTGCCACTCCAGCTATAAATCAGATTATTTATTTCTAAGGATAATTTATTTAAGTTTTTCTCGCATACTTCAAAGTCGTAACGTTACAATAGTGGCACACTCGTTCTGTCGCACGGCGTGACTTATTGTGTTGTTACAGCTGCCCCTAAACAGTTTCGATTGGTCAAGCTCTTCGCTTCTGTGCCAATTTCCCAATGTTATATATTTAAGTAAAATGTAACACTATCCGACGCTTGGGCACCAACTTTTACGGGCATATTATTTCAGTGACAGTCTAAAAATATTACAAATTACTCAATCAATCAATCAATATATGGTTTTATGCTTACTCCAGAGAAACGCTGCATCGTACCAAAGGTTTAATAACTCGTGCGTGGATTAAGCTAAAATTATGGAACCAAAGAAAAGTGCAAACGCATTTTTAAGAGGCCAGCAACGTATCTGTAAGCTAATACTGTAGATGCACATGAACGTTGATAGTTACAATAAGTGCATGCAAGCCTTCATGTGCAATATGAGGTCTTTGAGCACCGGGTGTCATTTTAAATTGAAAAAACTCTTGCTTCCTTCACTCTTACCTAGTCTCACAATATTATTAGCCAAATAAGTTAAAATTGAATTACACACATTTTCTGTTGTGCCTAAATGCACGTTTTCTCCTAAACAAAAGTAGAAGCATCAACAGGAAAATGACTTTACAAGTTTTATTATTGGTACAAACTAGCCCGTTGGCTTAATTTGCGTCCCTGATTGTTAACCTGCCTGCCTGCACCAGGGATGCAGGTTGGATTCCCATCTCAAGATCAAAAAATTATTCACATTAAAGTCAATATAATTCTGTTGGTACCTATGTCGCAGGCACATACGGTCGCCTTTTCCTAAAGTAGGTGAAAGAATATTTATGTTAGTAATTTCACTGTAACAAAGTTATTTTGGGTGAATATTTCAAGAGCAAAATTCGCGGCAAAATTATATTATATCAGGTTTTTTTCTAATAACTGTAATTAATATATACGTCGCAATGCATTAATGTATGAAACATTTTGATAATGTAATAAACAAATAAGTTATAATCGTAAACGTCCCTTAAATTTTATTACCATTCGTGTCCATTTCCCAAACTTCAATGGATCTGACATGATCACTTACATTTACAGCAGTAAAATCGTATTTCGTGAAAGTTATTCAAATGTTTAATCTACAAACAGGCAAATAATTACATTTTAAAGGACATATTTACGTAATTTAATATGTTTAAAAAGTGTCCCACCGTCTCTCCATGACTACCGTTCGTAGACATAGGCAGATAGTTCAATTTGTATCAGAACGAAGTGGTTCTTGAATGGATAGCTCATTGGCCGCGGCCTCAACTTGGCAGCAGTCAGCAATGTTGCAAAGGCTTATGCATGTGAGAGTCTGCTGTCGCTAACTGCGCCTATTTATATCGGCCAAAATCCAATTTGGCACGAAATTTTCTCCTTCCCGTTGGTTCCCGTAAGGATAATTTATTAGATGTTATTTGTTTTACCCAATAAAATTGATTGCCATAGGATACTAGACCTGTTGGAAGACTCAAATGAAAATATATAGTTAAGAGTGTTTAACGTAAAAAAATATACACAAATCTTTTGCCCTAATCACTACCTGTTACTATTTCAATATCAGATTATATGCCAAGGCAAAGTCGTGAACATATCTCCCCTAATGATCAGTGGTATGCAAAATCAGCCATAGGGCGTGGTAGGTAGCCAAGCGTGGATCTGTATCTCAGTAAATCTGCAAAGGGGTGAGAGCTAATACCCTCCTGGGGTAGTCTACTTTTTATGTGTCTTAAATAGAAAATGAATACATTAATTGTATTTTATTTTTGTAATTATCATTTGCCTAATCGACTTACTTCATCATCATCTTTAAAATATATCAATGTTAGGAATATGTCTCTGCTCCCTTACGCCACCGTTATCTATCCTGGGCCAACCCTACCTTATCTAATCTTATAATCATATCTAATTATATTTTAGGCGATTTATCACCTCCATCCGATCAAAATTTTCACATCTAGATTTAAGCCTAGATATCAATTTTAATACGTGGCGTTTCAATTTTTCCATATACATACATATATGAACCATAAACTTTCTATGCAAGTAAAAAAAAAATTGATTCTATGAAAATATTTGGACAAAAATTAGGAACGCTAAATACATACGTCTACACATATACACCAGTTACAGAATAAAAATAACAGTTTTCTAAAGCACAAAAAATCATCGTCTCTTACTCTATTCATGTATGTACATCACTTCCTGTTAATACGTCAACTGGGTAACGAATTATATTCATCTTACTACGAAACTACGCTCGGCAATATATCATCAAAACGATCGTATAATGTTAATTTGCCATTTTATTTGTCTTATTTATTGACAGCTCGGTTCAGTTTAAGATGTTTATTAGGGTTTTTTTCATTTAAATTATTGCAAACGTCCGGGTTTGGCTGATGTTTACATGTGTATGTATGCGTTCCAGCTGTGCATTATGGTTATATTAAAATCGCTATTTCTTTAAATACATTTTCATATTTTTAATATATATTGAACTATTACAAACGTCCGCTCCTATAATAGACAATATTTTTTTTCCTTACATCTCCTTAGGGCACAGATAGTATTGCAATTGTGTATAGCGTATAGTATAGCGACTGTTTGTTTGTATTTTCAACCAACTTCAAAAAAGGAGGAGGGTCTCAATTTGTATCTATATTTTTACGTTTGCTACCTAAGAACTTATTAATTATTTCAAAGCTAGTGCACCCCATTTTAATTTGGTCCAGTTCTGAAAATTTGAATCGGTTTATTTTTGTTTAAATTTATAATAATGTCTTTTTTGTAATAATGATAAATTATAGTTTGTAATCTCATTTGAGAATCTGAGGTTGTACGTATTTCTTGTAAAGGTGTTTATTAATTACGTGAGATAAAAGGGGAGGGGGAAGAGATTAAAGAGACTTATTGAATCTCATTAAAAATTGGGGCTAGGGAGCTATTTTAAATAAAAAGGATAACTCATCTGATGAATATGAGTGGTGGAATCTCTATCGAATCTCATCTAAGTGCTGATGCACAATAAATGTTTATTAAAAGTTATAGAGGAGATCGTAGCTTAATCAGTGGCCGGCATTTGAGTCGATCTCTAGGGTAAGCAGTTCTCACTGAAATCTGGTGATGGATGGGTGACCCATTCTAAGACTGGTTTTCAAATATCCGACCTCTTCCGTGCTTCGGAAGACAAGTAGAATATTGAGGCCCGATTAGTATCACTGTGATATTATTTATGGGATTGTAGACATTGTGGGTGTTTCGGGGATGACGTCAGACGGCGGTCGGTGATCCTAACTCGTTCCATAACCATATCCACTGAAATTTATGTGGATCCTGGTACAAGACCGGGATAACAGTATTTAGAAGATTTATTAAAATTTATCTATTTCACGTAAATAATGAACATCTGTAAAACTATTCGTTTCTACTTGTAGGAACCTAATGTAATACCATCCGTTTATGTTATTGAAAAATAATCACATGATGATATGTACAGAAGGCATATACGACTAGTTACATGTATATGCAACGGGTATATTAAACGAGCGAATATAAAGTCCTATAAAAGGTATCAAAAATAATGAACATTGCTTATAATAAATAATGAACAAGATAATCAGAACTATCTCTAGTAACTGGTACAATATATTTATTTGTTTATACTAGAATCTGCCTGATGGTAAAGACCATAAATCATTATTTGCCTGCTATATGGCTATTTAAAGCTACATACAAAATTTTAATTCTTTGTACAACGATATGTGACATGTATCTATGTGTCTTCGTATTTACGCTTTGACTTTGTAAAATGTATAAATGTGAGTGAAAAAAGGGTAAATGGGTGTTTTTATTTTAATAATTGTATATATTATTATTGAATATTATTAAAAAAAATAGCATTTGCACACCCTTCCCTTTATAATCTACAATTGTTGATAGAATCAGGCGTTACTTTGCGGAAATCCATGACATGCATGAGAAACTAAACTACTTTGTACAGAGCAGTTTAGTTTCTCATGCATCTACAATTGTGCCAAATTTCATACTACACCGTCCGCGCAATTTTCGTAAGATGGTATCGTAAGTTTTCGACTCGCGTATTAACATATAAATTTGACAAAATGTATGGATAAGAATTAATATATTTAAATGAAAATAATCACAACCACAGCCTACAAATTTAGATCCCGTTGTTTTCGAGATTTCGTGATAGAAGTACAAGTGTTAAAAAAGTAGCTTTCTTAATATATCAGTAGATGTGTTAATAAAGATACCTTTTTAACACTTGTACTTCTATCACGAAATCTCGAAGACAGCGGGACGTACAAATATGAAATTCGGCAATGGGATAGTTGATAGTTAGTAGACATCCGCTAAAAACGGATTTTTCGATAGGGCCATATAATAGGAAGGGCTCTCGCAAGTTAGAGCGGTCGAAGTCGCGTGAATCAGCCAGTAATGTATAAAATTCGCCTGGTCTGTGTTTTTTGAGTATAGACAATATTTATATTCGCACGTTTAATAATATCTCAATTATAATTAATTTAGTTTAGTGTTGACATCATTCCTTTGCAAACCTGTGAGTACAAAATAATATATATGTGAAATGAGTTTATTGTTCGTTTGGAACGAAAATAAGACCAAACGCGTTACGTATATGTATATATATGTTTTTTTTTTATGTTACCAAGCGTTTACTGACTATGTATAATTGTATAATAACATTGTGTTTACAAAATAAAGCCTCGATAACTCAATGGAAAAAGGGTGAAATTTAAGTCAGACATCCGGTTCAATATCGGTTTTTGAAAACAGTTTATATAATGTAATTAGCATGTGACAAATGTAAAAAAAATAAGAAAATAATACAAACGACTTTGAACCCTTTGTTATATAAATATACATTATATACTCGTGTACCAATTCAATGAATAGTACAATTTGATAGTACATTATACATTTTATAGTAATTTATATATACATATATCGCCTTTATCCTTATGCCTCTTCACAAAAAAAATTGTATTAAATTATATATATATAAATTAAATCTTCCCGGTGACTGGAATGTCTTATATTATTTATGTAATACACATAGTAGGGAGTTTTCGATAAGAGTCAAGGAACGTCATCTCTTTATATAATGTTGTTATTCAAGGGCCTAGCTAACGCTTTATCAGCCGTATCAATAATACGGGGCCCCCGCGATTAGAAGGGAAATAACATAATTACTAATCAAAGAAAATCTTGAAATAATTAGCATTGAAGATACTCGGTTGTAGATATCGACTTTTTTCGGTAGCAGTTTTACGATAATTAACGATTAATTCCAGACTATGGATTAATAAGGCTGTCACGGATCGCGGCTTCGAGCTCTATTTTCATTCATTAAAATATAACGTATAACACTACTGGCTTTAATAAATTTCTAATCACTGTTGTACAGTCGACCCAAAAAAAGCTTTACCATTTTGGATGACAGCTCCTACTTAAAGAGAATTTTGCTAAGGGTTATAGTTAGAAATTAACGTAATGCCATAACAAGCAAAAAAAATCCTTTTAACTAATTGACTTGCAAACGACATTCGACCTTAGCAAACCAATTTCTTGGTCGACTGTACCTAACAAATCACACTCATGTTTCCGTAGAAAAATATATGAATTTTTAATGTACTACCAATCTCAGTCATGATTATTCTTTAGAATGTCATTATGAAAAGGCAATATTCCCGTGAATTGCTAATCAAAAAAGCGCTGTAGCCGCATTCAAATTCTGTATTCAAATGATCACTACTATTAGAAGCGGAATAATAATAAGACGGCCGAATAATCCGCGAGCGCTTTATGAAAATGAGCTCGGTACGTCTTTAGTCATTTCAATATCTAATATCTCTCCGCCACCGGTATTATAAATATTCAAATGGGTTTCGTCGAAATGAATGTTTACATAATAATAACAATTTTTCAGCGTAAAAGCCGCGACGACTCAATTGCTTAAGTACACTGCGTTTGATCCACGGAATTGTAGTATTGAAAGTCTTTCTTTTATGATAATTCATCCATATCCTATATACTAGCGGACCCGGTAGACAGTATCCTGCTCGAACGTTGGGTTACTTACTATTTACTACGCTTTATTATGTTATAAAATTGTCCCAGTACTCGTTTCCTTTCCCGTTCCATAATGGTTTACTATTTTGCTTTTAATGGCTTAAACAAGAAAGATATGCTGTGACGAATTTTTTTGTAGAACTTTAAGATAAACATATTCTTGGTACATTATTTACGTGTAACTCTATTGGTTTTTGCAGCTCACGCCAGAAAAACTCGCAGATAGAATTTTCTCCTACTTACTTGACATTTTTCGTTATATTTTGGACAATGCAATCAATATCTTTATAACTTATACCCTTTGTGTTATTCTGATATATAAAAAAAACTGCAAGCCTGGCGCTATTTCTTATTAGATAGATAGTTTGTTGGATCTCGGGGAAGATGTTAGACGGCAATCGGTCACATTAACTAGCCCTGCAGCAACATCCTCTGCAGTTTAAGCAGACCCTTGTACTAGACCTGGACAACGCTAGGTAGAAAAATAATCCTAAAAATATCTTTGTATCCAACTGGACTTAATAAGTGTAGATTATAAATCTTTCATAGCAGAAAAAAAGGTATCAAAAGACATTATAAATATTGTAATCGCGTGGATTTATAAAATCCAGCGTTTCCGAGACTGTACGCAAGCAATTAAAAACAAAAAAGTGACAAGCGATTACTTTGCTGGTTTTTCTCATTTGTTTTATTTTTCCAGACAGAGGTAATCTGATGGATGAGGTAAAATTATATAATCTTTATTTCGGAGTCCCTTACAAGGCCTTTTTAGGGTTCCGTAGTCCTATCAGAAACCCTTGCAGTTTCGCTCTGTCCGCCCATGTCTATGTTCTAGAATTATTAACCGAACTGCTTAAAATTTTATATAGTTGTGTATTGCCTATAGATTTTATTTTTAGCATTACGAATTAATAATAATTTTACATTTTGGGTATGACTCCCCTACGTGTGAAGTGGGGGGTGAAGATATTTTTCATTAAATCCCATCGTGTGGGGTATCATTTTAAAATAAAGGCAAATGTTGACCTGGTAACAACTATCTATCAGAGAACATCGTGCTGAGTGTCGATATCACACATGCATACACTGTGGTGACTATCTCATCATCATATTAGCCGTTTGACATCCACTGCTGGATATAGGCCTGGGAATTCTACACTTCGATTGCCAAGAGATGGTCTCTACTCCAGAACTTTACTTCTCCATCTACCATCAGTTCTACTGCTAATGTGATCAGCACATTGACACCTCAGCTTGTTAGTCTTGAGAGCTATGTACTTCGTATCTGATTTTGCCCCTCAAAGTTATACCGAGCATATTTCTTTCCATGCATGATGAGCAGCGACCTTTAATAATGGACCAGTCGCATGGTCATGGCCCTATATACTGGTCGAAGATCCTGGTCCTTAGGCATGTGAGCTGCTTCTTATCGTTTCATTGGCATGCGCTATATTACCTTGGCAGGTGTTATGGCGTGCAGGGCACGATAAAGGATAGCACATTGTTTGAGTTGTATCGCACACACAGCTCAGATTAGTGTCATTTGTGAATCTTCAGCTGGACATATTTTCCTCACACTATTAAGTGACTTGCAGGTTTGGTTTGCCAGGGCAAATTATGTGCAGGGTATGAGAGCTATAATCATATTAAATACCATTTACACTGTATCGGTGCATTCTTTCGAGCAAACCCCCTAAACTAGAGTATGGATTTTTATATAAGATTTAAACAGATTTTGAGGCTAAAGGTATGAAAATCGGTATAATTATTTCTTATTGCAATTAATTTATAGCTGTTTTGTTACTACAAGAACTATTGCACAACTGAAAAGTAATGAGCCGTGAACAAATTCGGCTAAGCCACATATTTTGACTAAAGGGTTGAGTCAGTGACTTACGGCGTGTAGAGTAAGAGCGCGTAGAGTTAGAGGCGTGGCTCTAAAAGAGATCTGATAACTTTCTGACAGTGCGAGCGATATGGTCTCGTCGTGGCAATATTTTACATGTAAATATTTTTGGAGGGATATACATTACAATATCTTACTTATAACATTTGATGTCGTCTTGTTTGTACAAAGTTACGTCTTTTATGTTACCTAGATATTCCTTTTCTGTTCATATCACTTCTACAAACTCACCAGAAACTTCAACATTTAGAGTTACAGAATCTGAAATTTATCACAAAACTTCTTAACACTTTACAAAAATAAATTAACCAGAATATGGATTCTCAGAAATTGTATCCTTATCGTATACTCGTATCCTATCCTGTATATCCTTTGACCTTATTTGTATGAACGCTAATACTATATTTGAATGTTATTTAATTGTTCTTCAGCGTGTACGTTGTGTAGGTCAACATTAGGTGAATGACCAGATTTTATGATAACAACATGTGAATGGATACCCCCTCGCTGAGGCTCCTTCGCCCTATGGTAAGGCCGGCTCTAGTAAGACATTCCTTATCGGTTTCTTAAGGGGCAAGCGGTTCACTCTAGATAAAATATCCCATGAACAGCTGCGTGATGCATTGCCTGTCTTTGAGTAATAAGTATTTTTTAAGGCGAAGTAATGATTAGGAGTTATTCATAAATGTCCTTTACGTCACATTTAGAATTTTACGATTTTTCAACTCTTCCCGCCGTCCTTGTCACACACAGGTTATCACATTTTCGAAACACTCTCCCCCTTGGTGTGACATTACAGTTTTTCCAATTTTTGTATGTACTAGTTGTGCCTGCGACTTCGTCCGCGGGAAATTAGGCAAAAAAAAATAGATTCAATTTTAGGGTCATTATATATAGCCTATATATAGCCTTCCTCAATAAATTGGCTACCTAACACTGAAAGAATTTTTCAAATCGGACCAGTAGTTCCTGAGATTAGTGCGCTCAAGGAAACAAACAAACCCTTCAGCTATATATTAGTATAGATTATAAATGAGTAAAAGAAAACAGCAGTTTTGATATGTGACGTCACAAACCTTTCCCTGCCGGTTGTCACACCTCTCCCCTTTAACGTGTGGCTTTTTCTCATAATGAATGGATGCCCCCTTATACTCTTCTTCCTTATGCTAGAGATGAAGAAAATTTCGAATATAATGATAAAACCTAAATTATAAATGAATATTATATTATTTTTAATAACTATAATTGACATCGATCTTTTTCTCAGAAACCAAATAGTTGTTAAAGTATTGTATACTTAAAGTAAAAGGATTTGTTATCACGTAATTAGTGATAGTAAATTTAATTATTGATATAATTAGATTTAGGCCAGAATTCTCGAAACGTGCCATTTAGACTAATTAATCTTCTTTGTCTTGCTGTATAATTATTAAATATAAATAGTAAGCTACGATTAAGTTATTTAGGGGTTTTGAATGAAAACTGATGTGTTTTACTTGAATATGTTGTTAGCTGAAGTTAAGTACTTGCCTCACAAGAGGTTAAAATTACCTTCTATATTTATATGTACAGTACAGTTATATGTTTGGAATACTTCAATTTTATCTCCATATGGATTATTGTCACAAGGCCCCTCTGTCTGCGTCTCTTTACGCTTAGATGGAGGGGAATCGCACACAATGGACATACGTTAAGGCTCCCACCTCACCGAGAAGCCATGGCGACGTCGCCGGCTACGTGGCCAAGTATCCATGGCTGCTCATTCTTCATTCACTCATTTGGCACCTGCGGTTGCCAAATGAGTAGCCAGTAGTAATCGTGGCTACGCTTATAATTTGGCGACGTCGCCAAACTGTCGCCAAGTAACGTAGGGCTCTTAATATGTATAAATAAATAGACTTTTAAGTGAAAACTTAACTTGTTATGAATTACCATTAAGATGTCACCAACGGAATCTGGAATTAAACTTATGTGTTGCAAAGTACCTTTGTTCCCTTGATCTTTGATGTTCCCAAAATGGACAAGCATTGCTCAGACCTGTCTGAAAATCAGCACCACGGTAATACCCGTGCCATTTAACTAAGATGGTGACACAAGTACAAGAATAAAAATGGCCAAGAACGTGTCAAGACACGCTTATATAGAAGGGTTCCGTATCTGATACGCTATAAAAGTATTTGTTAAATAACTTCAAAAGCTGTTGTCCGATTTCGTTCGGAATAATTTTCCTAATGAGTTTTTAGCATATTCTATCAACATGAAAAATTTCAAATCTCTATGTCTTATAGTTTGGAAACACTGTGCCTTATGTTCTTCGTGTTGGCGTACATTTCTCAATGTTCAGGTAAGCACTGTTCTATATTCACATTTTTTATCCACATTCCATTAGGGTTTTGTTTTTTTAAGTCAACTTAACTTAGACTAATCTAGGTCTAGGCGTATGTACTCTTAAGCAATGTGTATAACATTTAAAATATATTAAAAGCTTTATCTAGATCTATTGATGACTTTAAACGATAGCTAGACGTGACATTTGAAAAAAATACGAGGAAAAACATATCTGTCGTCGCAAAATGACTGTGCTAGAAAAACTAGTACATTTTCAAGTGTACAATTATTTTACATTGAACAGAAATAGACTGAATCTACGCAAAAAGTCTGCATGACTCAACAGCACTATTTAAGAAACCGCTTCCAACTGGATCTGAATGACAGCTAGGACGCCTTCGCGAGGTCGGTGTAGCCGACTTGTGATGAACTAACAATAATTGCTTCTGACATTTCTTTGTGTGAGTACTTCCAAAGCCTCATTCGGTATCGGAATATTGGGAGTCAACATAACTAGCGATTTTCTATTTCGTGGTCATCTGTAAGTTTTTATTTTATTCTACAAAGAACAAACGAGCCAGCGGTTCGCATAAGTGGCTACCGCATACCACATCTGCAAAACCTGGAGGCAACAGATGTTTTGCCGGCCTTTAATGACAAGATCAGGCCGCCGGGAAGTCTCACAAAAACGAAACGCGACAACTATACCATCACTTAACGTGAGAGCATTGCTGCCACTTCACGCCGATCTCCTGAGAGACAGAGGTACTGGTACTCTAATTAAAGTTGACTAGAAGACCTCCTCAGAAGACTGTCTTTCTGTGTCTGTGACAGTCTTTAAAGCTGGCTCATTGCTTGCAATTTTACAAGGCGCTGTGACATCACATGGAGTGCTGCTGTCGATTTCGGTCGGTACCAAATTGTATTGGGTAGTACAACGTGTTCAATTCATTGGCGATCCATCTCATATCAATCGGTTACATTTCTTTGCGGAGAGATGCTAGATCCTTCTGCATCTTTTAGTGCATGTATGACAGGGAAATATAAAAGAAATTGTTTGAACTAACATCGGCAGCTGAATTTTACTCGAAATCCTCACCATCTTGATTTTGAAAAAACCATAGTCGCACGATTTCTAGAAATTATTTAGTAGCGTCTCGCTCAACTCTCACTCTCTCAGGAACCAGTTTCGGTATTTCCGAACTGATAGACTTAGGAACTTTCAGGAAAAGAACTCAAAGGCCGGCGTCTAAATCAAGCATCTAAATTCGTAATATAATAAAAGTAGAGTTAATGTATTTCGTCCCAATTTATAAACCGTTACTTTTTATTCGGGTCTAGATTATCCAATAGAGAGGTTCCGCGAAAAGCCTAAACCGACCGTGTTAATTTTTTTGCCGCGGTTCATTGAACGGCGTGGGTCGCGCCAAATCGTGACAAACATATCTATGTCCTAACCAGGTCTATGACCATTTACTTAGAGTATCTTATTGTGCATGAAATTTTTTTTAAAAATCATATTTCCCCATATTATCGTTACCTAGTACCTAATCTCTAGTTTATCATACTTCTATATAGGCTTTAGCCCGGTCCGTAATGTGACCGACTGCCATCTGACGTCATCCCTGGAACCCCCCACAGTTTCTTTAAAAACTACTACAATATCAGTCAGTGACATTAATCGTGACGTACTGT
This sequence comes from Charaxes varanes, assembly GCA_024363005.1. Classification (NCBI taxonomy): domain Eukaryota; kingdom Metazoa; phylum Arthropoda; class Insecta; order Lepidoptera; family Nymphalidae; genus Charaxes; species Charaxes varanes. Next base: position 513,286 of record JANCMC010042188.1, on the reverse strand, counting down.
TTTACGTGCCTTCTTCGAAAGGACACAGGTAACACGAAAGATGTCAAATATTTGAAAAACACTTAGAATGGGTCACCCATCTGTCACCCAGCCGCGGTAAGAACTGCTTAACCTAGCGATCAACAAGTGCCGACCATTGATTAAGGTAGGACTCAATCGCTAGTTTGGCTTCCTTCCTTCAGCCTTATGGAGTTCACCGCTGGGCGTAGGCCTCCTCCATGGATTTCCACAAAGATCTATTTTGGGCCGCTGATGTCCAGCGGCTTCCTGCGAACCTAACCAGATCGTACGTCCACCGTGTAGGAGGCCTTCAAGCTTTGCTTCTACCGGTACGTGGTCGTTATTCCAGTGTACTTTGCCTATTCCTATAAAAAAGATTACATTAAAATAACAGTTCAATTCTTTAACATTTCACTTCATGACACTTAAAACAAAAAAACCAAATCCAGTTGATACCGTGGGATAGAAATCTCGTTACAGTAAATCACTTTTTTGGCAGATAACTGCTTTCAAATAAACAGAAAAATAACTAGATCCGGTTTGTCTTTGGTCACGGTGTCAAGAAAAGCACTTTAAGTAACTTACCAGAACGAAATAACCAACTGTGACGAAAGTGAGGTTTTATTAGAGATGCGACGAATAGTGATTTTGCTCAATATCGAAGGCAAAATATCAGTTTAATTACAAATTTCTGAGATTTACAAGTGTCCTTTTTTAGGGTTCCGCAGTCCTAAAAGTAACCCTTATGATTTCGCTCTATTCATCTGTCCGTCTGTCCGCCCGCAAGGAGTCATAGATAATAACGCGTCAAGCCGCGTTAATTAAGAAACAAATATCTATACTAGTATATAAAGCTGAAGTGTTTGTTTGTTTGAACGCACTAATCTCCGTAACTGCTGGTGAATTTGATAAATTCTTTCAACGTCTGATAGCCCATTTATCGAGGAAGGCTATACGCTATATACTATCACGTTAAGACTAATAGCAGCGGAGCACCAATAAAAATTCAAAATAGGCGGTTTTCCCCCTTTTGAGAGTTTCCGCTGCGTGTGTGCGTAAACGGTTTAAGTTTCGCAAACATCATGTATGACGGAATTGTTCCCCTTTAAAGGCTATAAATAAAAATCCGCGACAGCATATGTCTATCTTTTAAGGCCGTTTTTTAACTATTTTTATGCTAACCAAATTTGTTCTAAAATAATGTATTATTTGCGAAGGTGATTTTATAGACATGATATTGATCCTTCTCCAAAACCCATTTTTTATACCCCTAAGTGATAAGAGTGGTCTACGCGGATGCAATCGCGGTGTACACCTAGTATAATATAATTACACTTTATCTCTCTCTACCATAAATAAAACCAACGTGAAAAACGAATAATAAAATATCCCAAAATTACTTGACAAGACATTGTCAGAATAAATAGGAGGGTCTGAGCGGAGTATTTTACGTCCCGAAATTCGGTGAAAATATTGAATTCTCATAAATAAGCGATCTAACATTCAATCGGGTTTCGGGACGAAACAAAAGTACCCCTTCAGGGCGTATTACTGTCACAGGGAAAAAGGATTGGCGTACACCTCAAAATATGAAATGCCTCAATACAGATTTTTGAAAGGGAACTCGTATTTTTATACGAATTTATGAACTCACACGAAAAACTGAACTATTTTGCTTAAATCCCCAAATAAATACGAGGGAAAATCGAGGGAAAGCCACACCACCGAACCCGCCAAAGTAAAGCTTACACTGACTTTTCGATGTGTGTCACACTCTGCACTTGTGTTAATTTAGTGCCCTCGCATTCGCTTGGGCACCAACATAACACTCGTGCATTAATGAGTTACTTTGCGCTCGGTGCAATTGTGTAATTTTCTTTCAACAACATATCTGTCCATTTCCATTTATTAAACTTTTCTAGCTATATATGTAGTATTAAAATTTTACAATGGTATGGGATGTGCACCAAGTGTTTTTTTTTCGGATTTAATAAGTTGAGGCTTATTTTCAATCAGTATCTTTTTGATCCAATGCATACATTTTATATGTCACTTAATGAGATACGTTAAACCTCTGTAGTAAATCGATATGAAAATAGAAAAACAGTGCAATAATGAAATTTCATACAATATTACTACACTGTTTTGGTCCTAAGCAGAAAACGCGTCCTTTGTGATACACAACCGATGTAGAGATTAATGATAACATTACTGTCTTATAGGAAAAAAGGTAATTTTATTATTGTCTTGGTTATTTTAAGTAAAGCATGATACAGGGATATGATGGCCGGCGTTAATGTATAGTCAACCAAGAAATTGGTTTGCCATGTTAAGGTCGAATGTCGTTTGCACGTTAATTAGTTAAAAGGCTCATTTTTGCTTGTTATGCATTACTTGGAAGTTGCAGATACGTGTGGAGAAGGCGTAGGCCCTCGTTGCTTGCTGTCCCAACAGCAACAACGAATTTATTAAAAGAGGCACCTCTGACTCGCGCGCTCCGCACCCTCAACGTAATTGCAGAGGAAATTGACCTTTATTGCTGTTCTCAGAGTGAATTCACGCACACGGCCATTAAAATGATTTGTTATTATATATATTAAGTATATTAGGTGTTAATTATATATTAGTTTAGTAGATTATTGTGTAGGCAGCAACATCGAATTGGAACTAGTTCTGTAATGATGATTGTAAAATAAATAAATAAAAAATAAACGTTAATTTCTAACAACAACCCTTGGCAAAATTTTCTGTAAGTAGGAACTGTCATCCAATATGATAAAGCACTTTTTTGGTCCACTATACATAGAAAAGGGTTGCCTAAAATCCAAACCTGGGTCGAATTCTTGGCTTTGTCAGACATTCTAATTTGAAAACTATATGGACCCGACTGCCGCACGCTAACTCAGCGAATGCTAGAAGTATCGTCCCATTTTTCCTGATCTTCAGAAAGTTAACCAAAATGATCTTCTATATAAATTTTTCGATCATAAGTTACATAAATTCCCTTCTGATTATTAATAACTTTATGTGGAAACTTTGTTGGCGTATATAACTTTAGTTTATAGATCATCTGTTTTAAAAGTTAGCTGTTTGTTTCCCATAATGAAAGAGAAATAAGTAAATAACGATTATATTAATGTACGTACCTTGTTGCATACAACGACGTATTATATTAACTTACGTACCATTTAACATACAACTAAATAATAATTGTATTATTCTATTCTTTTTCTTTATTGGAGATAGGCAAGCGCTTGACCGCAGTCACACTTGATAAAGTGTAGATGCGGTCTACGGTGGAACACATACGACCACCTTGTTTAAGCAAAAACGTAAAATATTTGAGTCAAACAAATTATTCGACGACAGAATGAAATAATCCAAATTAGAATTTGAGTTATTTGTGATCGCAATAACTTTTAGGTGCCAATAATTGTTTACATTTAGAAATGACAGCACTTTATTAATAATAGAAGTGACAGTTTCTTCCATTCTATTTTGACTCGAGTGAAAAACAAAATGTTATTTTACATGTTTCTATTACAAAGTATTGGAGTGTTAGACTTTTAAAACATAAATGAATCATAACGTTCTAAGACTCCTGACTTACTTCTACTCCTAGCATTATATGGCAGCAACCGTTATTTTCGCTGCCTCGTGGGTAACTAAAACGGAAGCAGCCATATCCTGACCGATGCCATGGACGGCAGGCACGTATGCATATAATCAATGAGTTAATAAGTCTCTTACGGCGATTCGCTGGTAGTGCTGCTACGTTCATGTCTGTTTTCTAATTACACAGCGCTTAACAAACTTTCAAACTAGTTTTATAGATAACTAGCTATTTGCCGGGACTTCGTTCGTGTAAAATTTAACTTGTAAAAGCCCTCAGACCATATAGTCCCATATCAAAGAACTCGTTCTTGCTTCGGTTGCCTACTATACCTACGTCCCAGCCAAATTTCATCTTTGTACTGCGGGTTCTGAAATTTCGTGATAGTTGACCTTTTTTATACATACTATATATACTAGAGGACGCAGCAGACGTTGTCCTGCCCGAACATTGGGTTACTTTTGAGATGTAAGCTATACTATCTTTCAAGTTCAATCAAACTGCAAATGGTATGCAAATTTGATTAAAATCGGTTAAGTCGTCTAGAAATCTATCGACAAACAACGTGACGCATAATTTATATATAGTAATACTTGCTGCGCCCCGCGACTCCTTCCGCGTGGTCCATCCTTATCACTTAGGGGGATCAAAAATAAATGTTAACCGATTCTCAGACCTACTGAATAAGCACGCAAAATTTCATGAAAATCGGTCGAGCCGTTTCGAAGGAGTTTGGCAACGCACCCCGTGACACGAGAACACGAGATTACAATTGGCTTTTGCCGTCAGCTATAAAAAAAATTAACACTTTTATATTACTTAGTAATGTGGTCTCATGGATATGTTATGTATCCCAAATATATAAACTATAACCAGGCCATATAGCCAGGGATTCAAATTAAAAGTATGTATATAATGGTGTTCACATGACCATTACAGAAATCTAAAGTTCAAAATTATGAATTCGATACAGGATAGTCAACTTAACTAAAATGGTCAACAGGGCTGCAGCTCGTAGCGAGATGTCCATTTGTGCACTAGAAAATAGGTCGTATAAATGTATAATACATAATTTTATAAAGCCTTCTAGGATCCATATTAATAATACAGTGCAACTTCGATATAACGTAACTCAAGACTTAAATTTAAATATTTGTTATACCGCGTAATTTGTTACAATGAGGTTTGTTATAAAGAGATTGGATTGAACAACGATACGTTTTAATAAGGTAAACGTGTCTGAACCTGCCGAAATATGAAAGACTTTTGTAATATTAGGTGGGAAATATTTAAAGGATATGTTATGTAAAGGTTAAAAAAATCGTAAAATAGAGGTAGGTTAATGCTATCTATCTATATTCTGCTTCGTTATAAAAAGGATTTCATAAATATATACCTAATATAAAGATACATTTTGCATTAGTTCTTATAGACAGTTCTAGGAAGTTTTGAAGAAAAATCGTTATATCGAGAAGTTCGTTATATTGAGGCTTGTATTTAGGTTACATTGTAATATTTTACACGTTAACTTTGACTAAGTATTACGAACATAAAGATGCAAAAGCTAAAAGTGACTTATCTGCAAACTACTAATAATAGAATTAAGAATATATATCTTTTTCATTATTCTGCAACTTGTTTAACAAGAAAACTGTTGAATTGGGAATAAATGTGATAAAATGAATGACAAAGATAAATAAATAAATACGTAGGACTATGTGACACACGGACGTCTGTTCCTAAGGTAGAAAACTGATGCCTATGTACATATTTTTTTGTAGAAATATATAAATATATTCATATAGAAAATACACCCAGACTCGAGGCGGGAATCGAACCCACGACCCCCAGAACCTTAGTCAGAGTTACTGTCCATCGCACAAACGGGCAAATCAAGATACATTCTCATTCATCGTTCTTAGACAATTTGGTTGAAAATGATTAGAATTTAAGAGTAGCTGGTTTTTAGATTGCATACAAAGTTTTTGAACAACAAAGGGTATCAATCATGAGTTACGTTTCCCTTGGTTATTTAAACCCATGTCAGGTGCCGGTGTCGTTGAGTCACTTGTTCCCTCACACCTCCTGCCCCCCGTATCCTCCGGCCTCCACGGTCACTGAACACTATGACCTCTCTCTGAACACTCGGCGTGCTTCTTACGTAATCCTGACAACGTGTATCAGAAAAAAATTTAAAACAAAGGAGCTGAAAAGTTTGTTTGCTTATTCTCAGAAACTACTGGTCCGAATTTAAAAAAAATCAATGTAAGATAGCCTATTTGTCGAGGAAGGCTATAGACAATATACCGTGACGCTAAAATTGAATCTTTTTAATTTACCTTATTGTACGCGGACGAAGCCTTGGGTACAGCTAGTATATACATATATAGATCCTTTTTTCGATGCTATACATGTATACATTTTAAGTTTATTCAATTTATTACATCAAATCAATAATTTTTTATTCCTTTTGAGCCATCACATCGTAGATTTTGGGGTTTCATTGCTGAACCAGGCCTTCTGGTATTTTGCATAGTAAATTTGGCAACAGAGATTTAATTTTTATAGCAGCTTTTAGTTCGATTCACAGAAAGTTTTATGTGAGTTATCACTCGGGCGTTTCGCAAATAAACAAGAGATATATATATCGAATGCTGAATCCGTCACCGATATGCCGATGGAGTTTCTGTGATTGAATATTTTATTTATAATCCCAGCGGGTAACGCGCGGGGCCCAGTGGGTAGACGACATTAAAGCTGGGTTTTTATTTAAGATGGTGGCAAAGCATACGGCCAGCCTATTGGTAAGAATCTGTCATAGTAGACGCTAAAAAACATCAGGGACCTTCATTTGTAGTGCGTCTTAAAGACGAAACTTTAAACATACAACAAAGAATTAAAACCTTCTACCACAAAAATAAGTGGGTTGTATGAGATGATAAAATTAGCCGTTACCTCCATAAAATTCATTCACTTTAACGATTTTCCGGGAATTATGTACGAAGGTCATGGGCGGAATTACATGGAGTACTAATACAAAAGGTGCGGCCGACCCGCCTTCTGGTTTATTCAGTGGGAAAAATCGTTAGCTCGAAGTATAATGCTGGTGTGGCTTGTTGAGGTAAACCGTATAGTCCAGTACCTAATAATGTTTGGTACCTACAATGTAAGAATCTTTTGTATAGCTAATATGGTTTATTTTTGTTCTTTTTATAGTACTAGTAGGCGGTTCACCTGAGTGATTACCGACGCTCAAGGACATCTGCACCACCAGGAGGCTAGTGGATGCGTTGCCAGCTTAAAGTGGGGTTTAGGCCATCGGGAACTCTCATAGACTGAACGAAACGCGAGATTAATAGCGATTCTTGATGTGACACCAATGCCGCAACTTCACGTCGATCGAGAAAGAGGTACTGGTACAAGGATACGCCGGTCCAATTCGGCTGTGATCCAAAAGGACTGCAAGTGTGACGCTAATTCTAATTCGTACGTGTACATGTTTGATATGATAACTTTATCTTTATAAATATGATACTTTTCCCCTTATACTCACGAGCCATCCATGTCTTTCTATTTAACTATATATACTAACTGTAGCCCGCAACTTTTTCCACATTGAATTCAATGATTTTCTTACATTTTTAAAGGTTTTATTTTTTGTACAGAACCCTAATTATTAGTTCAATAGACATTGAACCACCAGAAGGCGACTTATTTTTAAAACGACAATCCGTCGAAATCGCTCGTGCGTTGCGTAAATGAACGATAAACTGTAGCAATATAACTAACTGTAGTGGTGTATCTTCCAAGTGTTTTATAGTAATGAGTGCACCGCAGTGCTTGATAATCTCGTCACATGAAGGGCTGTTCACCCTCTCCCCGGGGGATGACGTCACGACGAACCACTAAACAGATTCCCCCGACCTTGCAGCTTTATTGGAGCACCTCTCAAGAGTGTTTGGAGTGTTTATCCGGCCTTATAAATACTCAGCTTATGGCTCGATCCGTGGAATGTTATTTGTATTCAATTAGCCGAAAAACAGCAGGTTCTCTTCATCGATTCTTTAGTTATTAGTAAACGTTATTTTTCTTTGTATTGCATTCTCATTGGCTCTTTGTTACAGTCGCACAGGTTACTGTTCATGGAATTATAACGCCCAAAGTTATTTCCTATGGAAAACTTCTATGTTACCTTAATGTTTGGGAGTTTAGTTTAGTTTAGCAGCTAACGACTACGGCATAATTAATCTGGGATCTGGGAATCGCGAAATGGCCTGGGAGAATTTTGTAATTAATGTAATTACATAATTCGTTAGTTATATAAATCATAAAATGTTTGATATGAATCCACCCTCTCCAGTGTTCAATGTGATAATTCATAATAGAATTTATCGCCCCAGGATACACCTTATTTACGAATTGAATAAAACGCATGGCCAGACGCATGACGTCAGCGCGTGAGTGTAGCCCACTGTCACGGAGCTTCAAACCTTCAAAGTATATTGAGAGAAACATATATTTTGAGTATTACAATATACGTACAAAAATTAATAGCTAAACCCCCGATTTTGCATTGCATTCTGTGATTTTGTCACTCTTCTGTAGTTTTAATTTTTCTTTACCTCGGACTTGTAAGAATGTTTAAAAAAAAATTACTTAAATTGGTCCAACCATTCTCAAGTTATACGGCCTACGTTCAGCAGTGGACCTACGCTGAAATTTTATTATATTCCATTCGGGTGAGTTCTATTCACATACACCCAGTATTATCGGATGTTAATAGCTTTCATTTACTTTACGCCACCATTTTTAGGGTTCCGTAGTTCTAGGAAGGACCCCTTGTAATTTGGCTCTGTCCGTCCGTCTGTTTGCCCGTAAGGTTGTCCTCTCCAAACAATTAGACGTAGAGACTTGTAATTTTCCATGTTGATAGAAAATGCTAAAAACTCACTAGGAAAATAATTCTGAACGAAATCGGACAACAGCTTTTGAAATTTATGTAACAAATACGTTTATAGCGTATCAGATGCGGAACCCTTCTATATAAGCGTGTGTCTGGACACGCTTTTGGCCATTTTTATTTATTCCGTTAAAACGTCCGTATGCGTAACGTCTACGACTGTTAATAAATTGTTCATTTAGATTTAAGACACTTCTCACTGCCATCTTTCCTTTCACAAATAACTTACCAAAATTAAAAATGAACGCATAACAAAAGCATTTATTTTATAACTAGCAGTCCCGTGGGCCACACGTATCACTGGGGGTTTAAAAAATAGTTTTTGGATGAGGATTAATATCACGTTTATAAAGACACCTACACAAATAATGTTTGTATTTTAGAACAAATTTGGTTAGCATAAAAAAGATTATACTGAGCCAATCTTAAAAGATAGACGGATGCTGTCGCGGACATTTATTTAGAACTTTTAAAGGGGAACACTTCTGTCATACATGATATTTGCGAAACTTTAGCCGTTTACGCATCACTAGCAGGGGAACCTCTCAAAGGGAAAAGAAACGCCCCGATTTTGAAACATTCTCCTTGGGTGCTATTGTATATATAGCGTGATGATATATACTATATAGCCTTCCTCGCTAAATAGGATACTAACACTGGAAGAATTTCTCAAATCGGGCCAATATTTCCTGAGATTAGCGCGTGCAAACAAACAAACTCTTCAGCTTTATATAGTAGTATAGATTTGTGTTTATCAGGTATATAATTTTGAAACAGTATAAACATATGCGAAAGGCCACCTGACACGTAATCTCGAAAACCTCGAGACGTACATAGATGAAATTTGGCAATAATTTTTCAAATCGAACCAGTTGTTCCTCAGATTAACGATTTCAAGCAAATTAAAGCTTTTTAGCTTGATATATTAGTAATTAATATAGAGTACAGATATTGGGGTACCTTTTCCCTCGGTAAAATAATTCCTTCCAAAGATTTTCCTATTAGTTAGTCACCCGTACTGTATGCGACGGAGTTATTAATGTTTTAATATTTCTAAACCGACTGGGTAATTATGTGACGGGCCGCGAGCCCTATTTATTCAGTTCCCATTAGCATAAAACATCCGTTAAAGCCGCGGTTACGTGGTTACCAATACGATGAGTAGGCACATATTTTATCACGCGCTAACGATATCCTGCCAATTTACAAGTGATGTCTTCTAGCAAATCATTTGATAGTAGTTATCTGATTTTCTTTGCTTTCTATATAATAAATTTTATTAAAGGATTGTATCGCATATGTTGAATAATTGTTAGTGTTTGAAAATTACCTTATACTGTGATGTATCAAATAAATACTTTCTTTCTTTCCCTCTTACTTTCTTTCTTTCCTTTTTTCTTTCTTTCTTTCTTTCTTTCTTTCATATACTTGACTAATTCTCGTTTTTGCAACAATCTAGACTTCGAGAAGATTTATAAATAAATTTGCAGTGTCTTTTTTGCTATTTGCACATGATTACCTATAGCAAAAACGTAAGTTAACCCCCATCCCATTTTTGTCTGTTAGTCTGTCTGTTTGTTCCAGGTAATCTCCAAAACGGCTGCGCCTATTACAACGGGACTTTCACTTATAGGTAGCGGATGTTAAAAGGAATAACTTAGGCTACTTTGCTTTTAGCTAAATAAGGGTTCCGCACAAAAAAATAAAAATCCCCAAAATCTAACAAAATCACTAAAATCACGCGAACAAAGTCGCAGGTTACAGCTAGTACTTACATAAAAATAGCAAATTTAACAATCGCGTCCTAAGGCCAACAGAGGACAAAATTTGAAAAAAAATATTTCCTGATTCGAACCAGCCGCGAATCGAACGCAATATCTTTTACTCGCGAAGCAGACATGGTGTATGTGTTAAGACTTCTATTTCCCATTATATCTTTAAATAAGCCTCGATTTCGCAAAGGTAAAATGACGTACAAAGGTACACGGGTCAAACCGCTACCCCGATGATGATTTCGTGGCCACACCTAACAAAATTAACAAAAAAGTGGCCAAGAGCGTGTCAAGGACTCGCTTGTTTGCGGTTAGGGCATAGATTTTCACCAACTCTCCCAATGAATAAAGAACAGTCTGTTACCCTGGCTGAAGATTGCGTGACTGAGCGCGATTTTATCTACGTAACGGGGTCTTCTAGTTATCAAATGGCTGACTTCAGGGCAGCAAACCAAGCGTTCTGTTTTACAGTAATTGCCAATGAATACTTAATTCAAAGTGGTATCACGTAAATACGTATAAAAAAGAGGAGAATATTTTAGATTGCACGTGTGTATATCATATACTAGCAGTTGCCCGCCGCTTTACGCGACAAATTTAAACCCGTAAAAACCTTTTGAACTCCTTAATCTCAACCGCTAAAACGCCTTTGTTCAGACACGGCGGAAACCGCACGACTCAAACTGTGCGGTTTTCACATCGCGGAATCGTAAGTGTTCAGACGGCGGCGATTATTAAGCGGTCTATATAAACCGCACGTTTACCACGCGATTTTGAAACCGCGTGGTTCCCGCCTTGTCCGAACAAAGGCTTAAGTCTAAATAGATCTTGCGATTTGTTGATCTTCTCACCTGATCAAGTTCTCAATAAAATTTCTGCACACAAACACTCAAGCAAGCGTCGCAATTAATATTTAATTTCACACTTTAATATTTTAGTGGAGAGGTGTGCATTTTAAACCCCTACGCACTATACGTGTGTGATGGCTGTCTTTTGTCTATTAATGTAGTCTAGTTCGATGTAATAGATATGAAAAGACGAATCAATCGAGCCTAAAATCGATGAGAATGTATTGTTTTATTAAAAAGTTCCTATGACCACATTCTAGCTCCACGATGAGACCCCGGTTATTAAGGTTGATGACTAAATAAAATCGTCAAGACGAATCAAAGAAACCCAACTCTGATGGGAATATTATTAAGAGATGTCTACCTTCCAGCTCCATCATCACACATTGGACACCATCTAAATACAAAGTAGAATCTAACGAGCCCACAATCGATGCGGGTATATCGATTTAGAATGGAGTTCCAATGTCCACCTTCAAGCTCTATCATCAAACCCTGTATACCATCTAAATACAAAGTACTCGTCAAGACAAATCACACAAGCCCAAAATTAATGCGGATTTATCGTTTTATCGCGGAGTTGCGATGCTCATCTTCCGGCTCCATATCAGATCAGCTTCATGCCATCATAATAATGCATTGTCATCCGATATTCATATAAGCGCAAAATTTCGGCTCAATCCAGATGTCTGCTCCAAAATCGAGTTGCAAAATTCCACCCAAACAAATATACGTTGCAAGTTAAATAAAAGCTTATAATGTACAGTCGACCAAGAAAGTACTTTACCATTTTGGCTGACAGCTCCTAGTTAAAGAAAATTTTGCTAAGGGCTATTGTTAGAAATTAAGGTAATGCATAACAAGCAAAAATATGCCTATTAACTAATTGACGTGCAAACGATATTCAACCGTAGCGTGGCAAACCAATTTCTTGGTCTACTATACATTTGTACAGTCTAGTTCAATTAATTGTCAATAATAATCCGTCCTATACAAAACGTTAAATGACTATGTGGTCTAAGACATTTAAACACGCAAACTTATTTAAATTTCATGAAGGGAACTTTAATACGTGCAACTGTAGGAATTTGGAATTAACTCGAATGTAGTTTTAATTGACTAAAGTTCACACAAAAATCAACTAAAAATGTTAAAGAAAGTTGTAGTTAGTAACTGACAAAGAGATATATATTATATTACAAAGAGATATATAGTTGGTATTATATAAATATATAATACCAACCAATAAAGCTCATCTCTCGATACTCACCAATCTATCGAAATAGTACTTCGCTCCAGCTAAAAACACCGTAGCCAGTGCAAACGACACGAGTATGCCAAATTTGAGATGAGGAGCCATCATCGGGCTATGGTGGAGCCCTAGGGCTGCGGTCCGCAGGAGGGTGTCGGGTGTGACGCTGCGCGCGGCCGCCAGACTGGCGATGGTCGGTTGCGGGGGCTCGGGCGGAATCTCCACGTACAAATTCTGCTCCTCGTTTTGCCGTCGAGAGGAGTGCACGGCTGGCATCGGCGGAGGTCTTTAAACGAACGTGTTTTATTTAATTTTATTTGTACTAAACTAAATTAAGCCCAAATTAAATAAATAAATTTAATTTTCATTTAATTAATTGGTACAGGTTTCAAAAAATCAGTGACGAAAATTTTTATAGATACTAACATAATCATTGAATTTATCGCGAAACTGATCGCGGGTATCATCAACATATTAATAAAGATCTACAAAAACGCGAAACTACCAACTGAGCTTAGTAATTATGCCAATAAATTCAATAATCATTTCAATAAAAGATACAAAGACAGATCTATCATTAAAGGCCCACAAACAAGGCAGTAAAAGTTTCCTGTACTGTAGGAGTTAGAAGAAAGCAATGACATCATTTTTATATATAGTTGTAGTGGTCGCATATCAAGGCAGCTTCTTCTTCGTTTCGTGGGTAAACACTATATTGTCGTAGCCCAGAACTTAGCCACATGAACTGCCCTGTAGTCTTTAAGATCTTTAAATCCTCTGGCAGCCTTTAAGACCTCCTGTGTGCAGGTGTTACCGCAGGCAGAGTACGATAAAAGTTGGAACATCGATTGCGTTGCACCGCCAGGTAGCTAATAATTAAAAGAAAATTTTCCAAAACATAACATTGCCCGTAATGACAAATTTTACATACCCACTCTTAAACTTACCAAATCTCAAACTGAGGGCACTGGTTTATATTTGATATCCATTTTCATTGAGTCGATTTTTATTTTCAGCTGGTATCTTTGTGATCCAATACACACATTTTATATGAAACTTAATTTGAGACATTAAACCTCTGTAATAAATTTGTATCAAAATAAAAAAAAACAGTGCAATAATGAAAAACAGTGCAGAAATAAAAATCCATACTACATTACTGCACTGTTTTATTTTTACGCAGAAGATGTGTTTTTGTGATCGATTATGTAGTGATTATTGTTAACATTACTGCGTAGTTGGAAGAAAAATGTTTTTTTTATTACTTATCGATACCGATTACGATCGGTTATTCCTGTAAGTTATTGAAAAATGTTCTCCTTGTATTCTTAAGGAGACTTTAAGCCCTATTCACACGAGAGTTAAAAAACGTTGCGTTAAATCTCGGCGTTAGCGCTTATTCAACGTCGTCGCTACGAACATACACCGTATACTTATATATATAGTTTTGAAAATAGAACATTGCTCGATAAAAAAGCTTCGCGTTATAAAAGCACTGCCGTGTGTATATAAACTTGGGAATTCATATGTTCTATTTGGACGCTTTTTTACCGCGCGTTAAAAAGGCTTTCAAATAGAACATATGAACTCCAAAGTTTGTTTGCACGAAAACGCTTTTATAACGCGACGCTATTTTATCGGGCAATGTTCTATTTTAAACTTTATATACATATATACACGGTATATTTTTGCATCGTCGGCGGCAAAAAAGGGCCAACGCCGAGATTTAACGCCACGCTTTTTTAACTCTCGTGCGAATGCGGGCTTAGAATGTATTATTTTGCTCGTGTTCTTTGCCGAACAGATCCAATATATCTGTCATCGATGACTTACAAAAGGAGATACGAGTATCATTCATAAGCGTTAGGGTCTTCCCATACTATCCTATTTGGCATAAAAAAAAAACAATTAAAAAATCTTATTATATCTTAACTTTATTTTATACTTATATAAAGCTTGTATTTAATTTGAATTACGTACTTAGTATCTATGAAACTGTTGTTTCATCTTCTACCAAGCGTTATCACAGTCTAGTACCAGCGTCCGCTTAAAATTGCAGCGGTTAAGATGACAGACTGCCGCCTAACGTAACCCCCACAATCTCACGACTAATATCAATCAGTGACGTTAATCGGAACCCAATACGTAAAAAGAGAGAACAATCACTGTTAACATTTTGATTAGAATATTATGCAACTAGAATGTGTTTACGCTATATAATACTGGCTGGACTCCGCCACACAACGATTTATCTTTCAGATTAGTTTCAATAATTCTTATTTTCCGTTCCTCTACTAATTCCTCTAATAACATAACCATCACAATTGACAGTTGACAGATTAAAAGCCCCTAATTCCCGCTATTATTCCATAATGTCCTCTTTTTTTTTAATCTTTGACGACTATGTACTTCTTATGTGCCAGTTCTACTAGTCTTCGTCGCGAAAAAGGACGATAGAAATGTTGGCGACAACAAATATTTTACGTGTTTTCTTAAAAAAGGAAGAAGTCACATCTTTGAAATACTACTGTTAGAATCTTTCACCCAGCTATTGCCCAGTAACGATAGGGGGCTTTAACCTAGCGATGGACTCAAATGTCGGTTACTAATTAAGCGATTTCTGCCTAGAAATATCTCTCATAGAAGGTAATTACTCGCATCACCAATATATGTATGGAATAAACAATTTAAAAAGATAGTCGTTCAGACTTCCAGGTGGTGTGCAATAATGGGTAAATCGCTTCTGTAACAGGTGTTGCGATCGTAAAATTGTATATGGAATGCGATATTTGTCTGACTCAATTTTGCTCAGAGCAGAACGTTTCTTTTAAAAGGAGGTGGAACACAGATACATGATTTTTCTAGAATATTTCTGATAAAATAATAAATCAACTATTGGCTATAATTTTGATTTGCCATATTTTAGATTCATTTTGTAAAGTAACCAATAGTAATTATGGTTCCTAAACTTATTTATTATACCTGTGATATACCCAAATACATTGCAATGATATTTACTGTAATTATAACTCACCACTATGTGTATGCGCGTATGATATAAACACCGAGCACAAGGTGACTTGATAATTGTTACCCTGCCCACGGTTGCAACACGACTGACTCCGTCCATATGCGTTTCCATGTATTTATACCCTTATGAACAACTACCCTCCTTTAGACAATAACTAGATAGGTATAAATGTATTTGGAAAAGAAGTCGATGTATAAATATTTAACTACATCAATATATTGAACTTGAATTGCTTAATAAAAGAAATAAAACATTAAAACAATGCGGTTACGAACAGGAAAACAACTGTTTCTATCAGTACTAAAAGCATTCTAAAATAAATTTGAAACACAATTAACACACATTGTAAATTCACCAACTACAATTTTCCGACCAAATTAAATAGTGACAAGAACTCGATTTATTTGTCCCAAAAATATCGCTCTTTTGCACTTTCATCTCTTTATAAATTAATTCTATTTTTCTAAATTCATATACTTAAAGTAGAAAAAAACTAATTTATTTGCATAAAAATCGATGGGCACTATGAATCGGCTCCAGAAAGATATCTCATCATTTCAGGGTATGTTGGTGAGGTACTTTGATCCTGAGGGTCTAGGACGACCGACCGACCTTTTCGAACCGAAGTAAGTCGATAAGTTCACTTTACTTAGAATGAAACTGATCGTGCTAAACCCACAGGAGACCCCAATTTTTTATCGTGTCACGCTTTTAATCAATGATAATGCAACCCACATTGATGCTAAGAAGGGTCTGCTGTTGGCCTAGCACGAACAATTTCATCCTAAGT
The DNA here is from genome assembly GCA_024363005.1 of Charaxes varanes. Lineage (NCBI taxonomy): Eukaryota > Metazoa > Arthropoda > Insecta > Lepidoptera > Nymphalidae > Charaxes > Charaxes varanes. The sequence goes on along the minus strand of JANCMC010042188.1, from coordinate 497,020 downwards.
AACGTCAACTCATCGGCGTACTTTGGTTCGAGAAGTTTATGCTAGGCCCTGTAAAAACCCTAATGCTACCGACCCTACGTTTACACGTGTTGCTACATAATGCTAGCGCGAATGAAATAATAATTCGCAAGTATGAAATCCTGGGCGTTACGGCGTGTAAAGCAGTAACACAGGTTTCGTTTCGAACGCAAACGAAAGTATATTACTGAAAAACGTCCGTGCCGGGCCCACTGTAAGTTTTAGATCTCTATTTATTACCGTTTTTAAGTTAGTTGCTTCTTCTGCTCAACGATTGTTAATAAAATGCAATATGGTCAATTGAATGTGCCGTGGCCCTTAATGCGTGTATATTATATTTTAAGATCGCCAATTTTGTTTCAAGTGTAAACTTTATCCTTGGACCGGTTTCTTTGAAGCGGCTGTTGAATTCTCGTTTTTTGATACTTGAAAATAATTGTTTGACCCTGTGTGTGAAGCAGAAACTTTTCTCCTTTCATTATTTATTTACACGGTTCTTATAATCGCAACCATGAGGTAAGATCAAAGAGTAATCAATTTACTAATAACAGTAAATATGATCATAGTACAAGTGTAGAAATGCCTTTTTATTCGTTGAGCTTCACCCCTTTCACATAGCATGAACCCTAAGGTGGGTTTAGACCGAATGAACATTGAGCTACAGCTAGAACAGGCGCGTTTTTTTTCTCGATCTTTAAGTATAAAGCCCGATCTTAGTTTTAAGAGCTCTACGTCGCCGATTACGTATCCAAACAATTCATATCAAAATTAAGAATGGGTAACTTGGCGACGGTTTCACGACGTCACTAAATTAGAAGCGTAGCCACGTTTACTACGGGCTACTACATTAGTTACATTTGGCAACCGCAGATATCTGTGGCTACGTGGCCGGCGATGTCGCCATGGCGTCTCAGTGAGGCAGGAGCTTTACTTTAAAATATCTAAGAGCTAAAAATTTGAATAACAATATTTGTGAAAAGGCAAACTGGTAGGCAGTTCACCTAAGTGTCTACCGACGCCCATGCACATCTGCAACACCAGGAGGCTTACAGATGTATTGCCGCCTTTGAGAAATTATTATGCTCTTCTTTTGTGGTGGCATCCGTTCGGAAACACGGAAGCTAGTAGCTGATTCCACAGATAAATTATACGAGGCAAGAAGTTTCTAGAAAAGCCCATGGTTGTGGCCTTTAGGACATCGAGATAATGAGGGTGGAATTTCAAACTCTGACGAGATGACCTGTGGTGAAATTCAGCTGCCGATATAAATCAGAACACTCCCCATGATGTATGCGGTAAAAGATGGAGAGTGAACCCACATCTCTCCGCAATGCCAAAGTATCGAGCCGATCGGAAAGAGCTGGATCGCCGGCTATTCGACTATTCGTAATACGTTGAATGCGGTCAAGTAGAAGCAGCTGAAATCGAAAGGCCCCCGCCGAAAGGTAGCAGCAGTACTCCATGTTAGGCAAATTCGCGCCTTGTAGGGTTGCAACCGGTGAGCCAGCGCTTAAGCGCTGCTTCGCATTATTGAGGACACCAAGTTTCTTAGAGGCTTATTCAGCCTTCTCTCCCAAAGGACATACAAAGTTGATGTATCGACTTATCTTCAGTAAAAGACTCATTCTAATCTGTGTTAAATGTCTGTCAGTGCTACCACCCTGATAATCATGACGTAAGGCGAATGAAAGGCCGTTTGCAATGGCGGTATTAGTGACATATCGCGATAGCAGTGCTACCATCATTTATAAATAACTGTATGATGGATGTCTATTGGTGGTTGTAATGGCAGCAATGAGATGGAAGTGCGGGTGCCTATAAAAGCCAATATGATAAATATATCCGGGGCTTATTCACTCAGGTCCTTGAGACCAATAAAGATGGAAGTCCAACCACGTGTTTCGTATTATTTACAAAACTCACAATACATACTTTTGTATTCACAAGTAGGCAGGTTAATGTAAACACAAAATATTTACGTGTAAAATGTGCGTAGTTTGTTTACTACGCCGTTGATTCGATTGAATGGTTTCGTATTATATCCCACTTTTCGGCAGATATAATATTTATCAATTTTACCTTTTAAGGTGTTCCTACTTAGATAAGTAGGGACACCGTATAGATATACGTACCAAAAATTGTAAGAATTCTATATTTAATAAGTAGGTTTTATAAATGTTTAATTCTATAAAATGTAAACATATTAACGTAGGTCAACCTAACAATTTATATTATATATTTATTTATTAATTTTGTACCAAATAAAATTCCAAAGAAACTGGAGCTTATGAACTTGAATTTGAATTTGAACTTTGTACACAAAGGTAGACTCTTTATGAGGTTTCTACCAGTTATCTTAGAGTGTCAGAAAATAAATAACAATCGATTACGGTGGAGGTAGATATATAATTGCAGTATTTTACAAATATATGCTACTATTTTGTAGTATCCCGTCCGTTAGTTTTCATAAAAAAAGTTTTTTAGTTAGCAAAAAAACTTTTCCCATCAGTTCAGTATTTTAGTATCTTAATGAATAACCTTAAATACTTACAATCCAAAATATGTCGCTATAAGAATGTGTTATTATTCATATTAAAATTTAAATCAAAACCGGTTCGCGGTTCCGATAAATCCTCTGTAAAAACCTAGATACAACCAGCCTAACGAAAAATGAAAGAAAATGTTATTTAAATATCAATTAAGACAGTTATTTAGAAATAATAATTCAACGGCTTCAATTTTTGTTATATGTGTTGCGTAAATCAAATGAATACATTTATTTGCAAGATTGTGAATTTTACAATAGAAAAATTATCAAGACAATCTGCCATATAATGGCGAGCAAATGTTATTGTATTATAATATTTATTAAATTGCTTACAAGTAACAATATTTTGATCACCGTCGCAGGCACGTGTCACGGTACAAAGATGTCTTATCTATATAAGGTATTCAGAGAAATCAGAGCATATTATGATAAATAAGTCGGTCATTGGAAGCAGATTGGAAAAATCTGGTCAGCTGTCTCTCGATATGCATGGAGATCAACGCTCCCATTGTGTCGGGAAAGGTAGTGACAGAGGAAATTTAGGCTCCGAATTCCACTGATATTTTCGTGTATGAAAATCTCTCGCAAACCGGGCAGATGTGACTAGACGCCGTACGTATATATAGACGCGTCCGAGTGCGCGCCGCCCAGTCGTTTGCAGTCGCTCGTTACAGCTACATGCTACTTGAGCGTCGCATAATTCAGTACGCGTTTCTGCATTCAACAATTAATCAATATAGCGTTGTTTTCTATGCACCGTTAAGGAAGTTCATAGACCGAAGGACTATTTTTGTATAGTGTTAAATTTTAGGACTGTTTACATAAGTGTTTATCGGCTTTTGATTCACCTGAAGCTGAAAGCTCTGCCGCCTGTTTCATTAATAAAGAGGTAAGGTATTATTTACACTGTCATATCTACTCTTTGTACAGCTATCTCATGTTATGGAATAAAGTACGGCATACGATTGAAATACAATGTTAAACCATAGTTTTTTACATTAAACATTCAAATATTATGTTACTATCTGTAATTGATTATGTACAAAAGGGAGAAATGGTTTGCAAATCTTATGAATGGCTGTCTTCATTCAAAATACGTAGAAATAATTCATGTAGCATTAAACAAGTGCCTTTGAATTTTGTAACGTTACTGACAATTTTATGTAATGTAATAATTATTATTGTCTTTTTTAGTGACAAATCAAAATAATAGATTTATAATTATAGTAGGAAACCCGTCAGATGCTTTCCTGTCCGAACGTTGGTTTATTTACTATCTACTACATTCCATTATCCTATAACATTATTTCCGTTCCCTTTCCCGTTGCATTCCGTTTCATTCCCGTTCTCGATCCCGTTTCCGATTCCGTTCCCGTACCTCTTTCCGTTCGTTTTAAATTGTCAAAAGTGCTAGGTTACATTAGAAAATAATTTAATATGATGGTTAAGTATTCTTAAATTTTCCGCGTAATTTTCTTACATGAGAACCTTCTCCTAACAATAACAAACGCAATAAAAAAAAGGATTAGCGAAATCGGTCTAGCTGTTCACACGTGATGCCTTAACCAAAGAAAATAGGCATTCATTTTTATCTAAGTGGCGCGCCATGGGAGAGGCCTATATCCAGCAGTGGATTGCCGCAGGCTGATGATGATGATGATGAGCAATAGCTTGTTATATTTTAGGCGATGCATGCAATGCGGGAGACGACAGTTCGTCATCTCAACTCGCCCCACAGTCATATCCAATCCAATATAAGCAGACCTGGCACTAGACCGGGATGACGCTTAGAAGAAAGACAGCCCAGTTGTTCACATGTTAGGGTGTAAATAAGGTATGTAGAGATTCATTTATATTATGTACTAACGGAGCCAGCAGACGTAGTTTTGGCCGATTTCGCCAGACGAAAGATGAAGTACTAACGCCATCTATTGGGAGTATTTCGTAAATGCAACCAAATCTGCATCATTTAGTATTTTTGAAATGTTCCTTTTCCTTTATTTATTTTTTTATTGATCCTTCTCAAAAATATTACAACTAAAACAAAACACACAGTAATCGAATAGGCTCAACCTTTTTTGAGTTCTAGTGAGAAACGTAAATGATTAAGGTTATTTATCGACGGCAGCGCCACCTATCGTGTTCAATAATCTTTGGAAACCTACGCATTAGAATAAACACATATAATTTCGTTTAAATCAGCCCAGCGGTGTAGGAAGAGTTAGTTGACGGAGGTAAGTACAGTTTTTAGGGTTCCGTAGTTCTGCAAGGAACCATTATAATTTCGCTCTGTTCGTCTGTCCGTCTCTATGCCCCCCCCCCACCCAGCATTTCCAAACTATTAAATGTAGAGACTTTAAATTTTCCATGTTGATAGAACACGCTAAAAACTCATTAGGAAAATTATTCTAAACGAAATCGGACAACAACTTTTGAAGCCAATTAACAAATACGTTTATAGCGTATCAGCTACGGAACCCTTCTATATAAACATGTCCTGTCACGCTTTTGGAATTTTTTATAATACTTATATAAGGATATATAAACTGGCTTGAAAGATGATGGATTCTCTTTGGCATGGTCTTAATGTCTCGTCCAATGTTGTTGAACTTGAACTCTCTTGTTCACCTCCAACAATAAATAGTTAACTAAAAATTGCACCATGAATAAATTTAGACATACATGCTAAAATATGGTCTCTAGACAAATGCTTTTTACAGTGCACAAAACACCTGGAATATAAAGAATTGACATACTATTATAATTTACAATATTTTTTTAAATCTTTCTTTTTTTCTTCGGATATATTACATTTCTTTTTATTTTAATTATTTCATCTTAGTTTTCAATGTCTTCTTTTATCAATATTTAGTAATATATAGTTTCATACTAATACCTAAGCCTATCTGGGCCACTTCATATTTTGTTGAATAGATAGATTCAAACGAAATGACTTCTCTTTAGAATATGCTTAAAACATATAAGGCGGTCTTTATTACGAAACTTCAGTTCGGTTACGCGCGATAAGCTGGGAATTTTTTAATTAATACTAAACACAGAGTATAAGTAACTCTGTTTCGAGTGGACGGTCTCTATAATTTATTCCAGGCACGCTTAAAGAACGCCGACTGCTTTAAAATAAACAGATAAAATGCAAAAGAACGGACGCACTGAAGAGGTTTTTGTTTAGGTATAGCGGACGAATTAATTTAACAGGCACGAGGGTTTTTTTAGAATTTGTAACAAGGTTTTTTTCTTTTATTTATTTGCCTTGAAAGTTGTTATTCAATATTTTATAATAAATGATTTTTATTAGTTCCCCCAATCATACCTCAAAAGATGTGTAAGTAACTTATTTACAATCGAATTATAGCGGCCCCTACATAACAAGATGGCAATGATGTCGAGTGTAAAAGGTTACACCAAAGCAAACTAGATGGCGCTGTATGGATGACGATGACCGCAGTACAAACACCGAAAATCTCCATACAAACTAACTCACGCTAGCGAAGTTTCTACTTACGATCACTATATTTTTGACGTCACTATCACTTCCGACGAACAATTGTCTGACTCGAAGATCTTCCTTTGCGGTGGTTGAGCATATCGATCTTCGCGCCCACCTTTCATTCCTCGCCGAAAAGCTTTCCACCTTGGTGTGCCTTTCCCACACTAATTTTAAAACAATATTGGTGATTTAAATCTATACTAATATGTAAAGCTTTAGAGTGTGTTTGTTTGCTTGAACGCGCTAATTTCAGGAACTACTCGTCTGATATGAAAACTTTTTCAGTGTTAGATAGCCCACTTATCGAGGAAGGCGAGAAAATCTATATATCATCATGCTGAAATTAATTATAATTCTTTTACCTCATTTTACGCGGACGACGCGCCGGCATAACTATTACTATATATTGATAAAAGAACTGTACTGTGATATATATATATTAAACTATATATAACTCTTCTTCTTCTTCTTCTTCATAGCGTTATCTCGGTTGAACACCAGGGTCCGCATAAATTGTAGAAGATGTGGCTGTGGGGCGAGTTAAGATGACCGATTGCCATCTGACGTCATGCTCGGAACCCCCACGATCTCTACAGCCTGTAATACAAATTCAAATTCAAAAGTTTATTTATTTACAAATATAAATTTTAAGTACAAATTCAGTTTAGTTCAATATTAATTACGAGCAATTATGTTAAACACCTTGAATTCATGTATCCCTGGATATCTCACTAGGATAATCTGTGCTGAGATATCCATTGGGACCCGCAATTTTGTACTACGATTAATTTAGTTTTAATTTTTGAAAAAAAAAACGAGTATTGTATTATTATTTATTTTTTAAATATAAAGTAAGTTTCAAGATTGGTAGTTATAGTTATAAGATTGGTAGATAGGTGTAGTAGTATAATGAAGTATATTTATGTCCATATATATATATGGATATTATATGACAAGATAAGTAAATAATGTGTTGGATATTATTACACACATAAGTAGATAAATATATTATTGTATACGATTATTAAATATAATATAATATTTTTAGATTTATTGTGTAACAGGAAATAGATTATAAATTCTTGTATAAATTAAAACCGGAAACACTTGGAAATGACGTCGAATGAATGGGAATGATGGTTACCTTTAGATACGTCAGACATCCCTACCTTCATTCCCCTTCATTCGCGTTATTTTGAACTAGTCTAGTCAGTCTTGTTATCAACCTCGAAGCGACAACAAGTGTTAATAAATACTTGTCATCAAGTTGTCTTTAATTGTGAAAACCTCGTTCGTTGTAAAGTTTATAAATGTTATAAAATATAATTATAAATAATTTCTCTGTGATTGTGTTACCGTTCTATTTTTAATAAATAAAGCGGTACATACAAATACATACATGTTCTTAATTCAAATCTCACTCTCACCCGTTAAAAAGTTTTTATCAGAAAGGACCTACTTTGCTCCGACCTATATAGGAACAAAGCGACACTTTTCGAATAGAAGGGATGAAATAGTACATTGTTATCGAGGCACAGAAAACTCCCAACTGCCGGATGAGTGAATTTTTAAAAAAATCGAGTAGGGAAATTGCTGTTTCTGCCGTGGCTTACATAGTCTTTTTCTCAAAAAAAAAAAAAAAAAGATGCAAGGAAATAAATAAGAACTCTATTGAAACATAAATTTTCGATAAATACCACAAATTATTAAAAATATACACAAACACCATTCTTAACTAATTTGTTTTCCTACTAATTTTAGTATTTTATATTTTCATAAGGCAAAGGTAAAAATAATAATAATAGCACAACGATTTGTTTTGCTATTATTTTTCAATTCATCTCTAATAATAATAATAAAAGCCTTTATTAATTCCCTAATTATACATTTATATTGGTGTACAGTGGAACAGCCCAAAAGGTAAATTAAAAAATAATAGAACAAACAAATTATTTTGAACGCTGTTTTACTATCATTTTTCAACTCATCTCTAATAATAATAATAAAAGCTTTTATTAATTCCTTAATTACACATTTACATAGCAGATTAATATTTAAACTCCAAACATTATTAAACACTTTTCAAACTTCGTCGGACAGTAAAAAAAAATCACTTGATATTTATAACTACTTGTATGCAAGAGCGATGGTGACAGGTGGCTCTACTAGGCTATAAATTAATCGAAATAGTGCCGCCATTTTCGGAATATTTTTTTTTTATAGATAAGTCGTGTCTCGTGTTCAACTCTAAACATGTTCTGCTTTACGATGTTCTGCTTTACGAGGCGTCTCCATTCAGACCGATTTTCTGCAAGTAACTCCCAGCCCGAGGGCTCAATATTTCATTTTTTCATATGCCGCTTTAACACGTCTTTATACCGAAGTAACTGTCCGCCTTGCTTCCGCTTGCCTTCTTCAAGTTCTGAGTAAAAGACGCGTTTGGCAACTCTCTCGTCGGGCATTCGAAACACATGACCACACCATTGCAGCTGTCGCCGCATTAGATATGCTTCTATGCCGCTGGTGTTTGCACGACGAAGGACTTCTGCGTTCCTAATGCGGTCGGACCAGTGAATGCCCATTATGTTACGAAGACATTGCATATAAAATAGGTCCAGTGTCCGAATTTGTTTTCGATATATACACCACGACTCGGATGCATATAACAGGCTAGGCAGAATCATAGCCTGATAGACAGAAACCTTTGTTGCCATCTTTAAATTATGTGTCCGGAATACTTTATGCCACAGTTTGCCAAATGTAGCCGATGCTGCTCCAATTCTGGCATTGATTTCATCAGCAAGGTCACACTTTGACGTAATATTGCTTCCCAAGTACTTGAACTTCTCTACTTGCTTCAGAGGGTCCTGATCGAGGTATAGCTGGAGATGCTCATTAGGTGAGGTAAGAGCCATAACTTCGGTCTTTTTAACATTGATCTTGAGACCAAACTTCTTGCAAGACTCGTCAAGACTTATCATCAACATTCGTAGAGAAGCGGGGGAGTGCGTTATAAAACACAGGTCATCTGCGTACATAATTTCTGATATCAGATCAAATGACACTTTTGTCCTAGCCCTGAGTCTATCTAGGTTAAAAAGCTTTCCATCAGTCCGATATTTCCTCTTCTATAAGATCGACTGTCTAGAATTTTTTCAAATCTTATAAAACACAGGTGTCACGTTATGTAAGAATTGAGCGAACATACCCTAGTCGAGTATCGTGAGTTTTTTAATTTTTTTAATGTTATTCATTTGACTAAGAACCACTAAAGTCTTATTGTTTATAATTCTAATTTAAATTATAAAAGTAGTTGTATTGACTTATTTTCAGTATGTAATCTGGCTTAAAAGTCTATTTCCAATATGATAAACACGACGTAAGGCGAATTTTATTCGTCGATCTTAAAGTCGGAACGAATGGAATATCTCCAGAACAGTGCTGCCATAATTGAGAATTGTATTAACAAGTGCTATTGGCGGCTGTAATAGGCAGCACCAATGAAACATCTTAAGATCAGTGCTACCATAATGCCCGAGCAAAACATAGCTTCATTTGAATGATCATGTAGTGTGGCCAGGCACTTTGTGTAGCTGCGCAAAGTTTTGTCTAACTTTACAGTCGTCATGGACACAATGTACAAACACTTTTAGCTATGTCTGGCTCCGGCATAATAAGAATTGTGTTAACGAATGATATTTTTGGTTGTTATGACGGGCAAAGAGATTACACTTAGGTACTTGGGACCAAAAAAGATAGAAAAGCAACTACGTCTTGGTATTATTTATCTCCATCAGTATATATCGATACGTCCCACGTAAATTGTTGTAACCCCAAATTCCCATCTTTACAGTAGGGCATCACACACATGTAAATTTAAATAAAATCATCATTGCATAACACATTTGTGTATACAATTATATATTCAATAATCACGATTACATTATTGTATACAACAATATATTAAAAATTGAGTTTTATAACAATTTACTTGTTTGTAACGCTCTACTGTAAATCTGGGAATTTGGGGTTACAACAACTTACATGGGAGACTTCGATATATACATTTCCTCAAATACATTGTCAAAATGAAGTCAGAACACGTGGTGTGGAATATAAGACCACAAATTAAAAGAAAGTATTACTTATAATTACTAAGTATTACTTACAATTACTTAGTATTTAAAAATAAATAATAAATAAATAAATATATACAGGACTATATGACACACTGACGTCTGTTCCTAAGGTAGACAACTTAATGCCTGTGTTATAGGTAACAATACATACATATGGATAATACACCCAGACTCAAGGCGGGAATCGAACCCACGACCCAGGAGCAGAAGGCAGGGTCACTGCCCACTACTCCAATGGGCCAACCAATACATTTTTTTCAGAATTTGAGTCTTATAATTTGCCATTACTCCAATCGCCATACCTCAGTTCACAAAATAAAGACGCTAAAATTGTACCAGACAATCTAAGTTTTACTTGAATCCACAGTTTTAGGCAATTAATGAATAAATTATATAATTAGCGATTCATTGTAATGGCGGCGCCGTTAGGTAAGTTTCCTAACCCTTCTCAAGGGGCTTACCGAGCCTGAATTGGGGAACAATGGCTGAATCTAGGGCATAATTTACAAGATGGCTTAAAACCATTCAACCATTCGTCGTTAGCCCACATTTAAAAAAAACGTACTAGGAATACTCTTTTGGATGAGGTCGTAATTTAATCAGTGGTCGGCATTTGAGTCGATCAATAGGTTGAGCAGGTCTTATCGCAGCCGCGTGATAGATGGGTGACCCTTCTGATACTTTTTTTTAAAATCACTGAGTGATATTAGTTATGAGGATGACGTCAGATTGCAATCGGTCATCTTAACTCGCCCCACAGCCACATCCTCTGCAATCTAAGCGGACCCTGGTACTTAACGGGGATAGGGTTAGGTTGAAGAAGACTTTTGATTATCATTATGTATGTGAGCAAAACTTTGAAGAAAGAGAAGGAAAAAAGGAAAAAAATTCTAAAAGATCAACGAAGCTTTGTGATCCACGGATTTTTCGAAAGCTGGGCCATCGCGTTCATTAACCTCGCTCTTTTGTCGCGGCGAAAGTTCTGTGTCGGTGAATTATTTATATTACTCTGAACTCTTGAATTCAAGGTAAAACTGTGAATTTACTCTGAAATTCATCGTGACATTGGTTCTTCATTGTTTTTTTTTAAATTACATAACTTGTGAATACGAAAATTGACCAATTGTAAAAATAATATAAGAGCATTGGAATTCCATGCTGGGTTTTCAATCCTCTTACATTCTGTTTTATTATTAAATTGCACAGGACGTGGCTGTGGGGTGAGTTAAGAGGAACGTCTGCCGTTTGACGTCATCCCCGGAATCGCCACAATCTCTACCACCTCATGTCTAATATCACTGAGTGACATTAAAAAATAAAAATAAAAAACATTTTATTTCAGGCAAAAACCCATATAATACAAAATTGATATAAATAATCATAAAAAGTACTACAAAATTAAAATGAATATGAAAATTTAAATTAACAATTTTGATTTAAAATTAAAAGGTACCTTAATTAAAATGCTTATATTAAGAACAAATAAGAAATGTAGACTAATTCAAGAAAAGAGCATACTCATTTCTCAAAGGCCGGCAACGCACCTGCGGTCCCTCTGGTGTTGCAGTTGTCCATGGACGTCGGTAGTCACTTGGGTGAAAGCCGACTGCTCTTTTGCCCCATATTATATTTAAAAAAAAACATCTGCTCCCCCATTATAAGATACATACGTAGAGAACTGAATTAGTCCAAAAGAAGTCCTTGAAGTATTTAGCATTCAAAGACTTCAAGAAATTCAGGGCGTACGAAGAAACTTGCACCAATTACAAAGTCGATGTTCTTGAAAAGCGGAGACTCTTGAGCGATATGATGCTACTGCAGGCAATTTTAATCTACTCGCCTGTACCTCATTGTTGTCATCCTTCTCTTCTAGTGCTTCTTCTTTTAGAAGAAGACATACACGTCTTTTAGCAATTCCTAAATGTAATTCCAAACTACGTACAAAATTCTATAATTCAACGTCGGGCACGAATCTATAACAAATACTATTACAACATTGGATTTATTTCATTTATCCAAAGCACAACTTAGAAATAATATTACAATATTACATAGAACTTCATAAGTCACCAATGCTCAAAATCACACACATACACACACAAACACACATTAAATCGAGGTGTATTCGTTGGAGCGATTGTTCTTTTTTTGTTTTTTTTTTATTTATTAACTTTTTTAATTTATGGTATTTCTTGCTTTGTAATAAATTATTATTTGTACTAATTTTATGCTCAGCATTTAGGACAGTAATTTTGTTTTAATTTGCAATAATATAAGTAATCGTTTTGGCTTTAGATTTACCGTATATTACCGTTGATTACGACTAATTGAATAAAATAAAAAATAAATAAAAGTTACTTTGACCGAATATCATTTAAAACAGATGGTTTGGTCGAAGTTATCTATTTAAATAATAACAAGTTTCCAAAATGGACAGACGGGACCGCAACGGAAACGGGACCGGGAACGGTAACGGAACCGGGAATGAAATGGAATTGTAATATTACAGGATAAAATAATGTAGCAAATAAGTAACCCAATGTTCGGACAGGACAGTGTCTGCCGAGACCGTTAGTTTAGCTTATCGACATACACATACAAAGTATGTAATAGTATTTTTTTAACGCACAAATTTTTATATATCAATTTCTTCTCACAATTACTAACAACATACAAAAATAGGTCCTTTTACGCTAACAAGAATTAGCAAGTTAAATCTGGCTAAAATACCTATTCCGCGTAAATACCGAGAAAATGTAGGTAGGAGATGCTCATAAATAAGGAGTGAAATACGAGCATGAATTCTGTACGACGATGTGCGGCTGTCATTCATAAATGTGGAATGCTCAGGTGAAATATGTAGCGACTTAGCGTTGAGACTTTACTTTTTTTACAAGCCTCTTACACTTATTATAATCCCACTAATATTATAAACGCGAAGGTTTGTACACGTGGATGTATGGATGTATGATTGTCGCTCCTTCACAAAAACTAGCGAATGAATTTTAATAAACTTTACGATAGTTTACTTTATACATCAAAATAACGCAGAGGCTATGAATTATAAACACATAGTGTGACTTCTCCAAAATATAACGATAAATATCAAGTAAGTAGAAGAAAATTCTGCCATCTGCGAGCAATTCTGGCGTAAGCTGTAAAAACCTTTAGATTTACACGTATATAGTGTATGAAGGTTTATCTTTAATAGTTCTATAAAAAAGCCCGCGACGGAATATATTTATATTTCATGTTTAAGCCATTAACGCCAAAATAGTGAACCTTTATGGAACGGGAACTGGAAGGGAACATGAAGGGATCGGGAAAAGAAAAGGGAACGCGGAGAATATTATAGACTGTAGTAAATAGTAAGTAACCCAACGTTCGGGAAAGACAACGACTATCGGGTCCGCTAGTAGTAGTTATTTTAAACATTAAGTGTGTGAAGTGTGTCTGGAACTCTATATCAGTGACATAGCTGATTAAAATTTGTGTTGAACTCTTCTTTTGCTAAAAATAAAGTACGTAACCTACATTATTTTCTATATATATGTAGAAGGATGCAATTAAGTAAAGCACCATTTATTAGCAACCTTAGAGATGTTCGAATAAATAAGGTTGATCACCATCGCCATGATAAAGACTAATTTCTATTAGTCTTCAACATTATATGATGAATATCATTATAGGATGAAATCAGATCGTTCGTGTACACGTTAAAGGGATCCCTCAAAACCTACACTTGGGTCACTAGTCCCAGGCACTGCTCTAGATCCTTCCTCTGCAATACGATGTACTCAAAACACGTTCAGTCAATCCATGGAGCCTTGCTAAGAAATTCGTCTCTTTTAGATTTCGATTTCAAGTGCTGTGTGAAGTTTTTATTATTATCAAATAATAATAAAAAAACTGGCCAAGGGCGTGTCGCGACACGCTTATGTAGAAGGGTTCCGTATCTGACACACAATAAAACTACTTGTTAAGTAACTTCAAACTTTGTTATACCCAGCGGTTGTCAAAGCGTGGCCCGTGGGCCGCAAGTCGCCCACGACTATTCACTTTTGTGGCCCGCGACTGTTTTGGCAATCTAACTCTTATAAATAAACAATAATTATGTAATGTAATTACACGAGCGCAAATGTTTATTGTGATCTACTAAAATTTAGTATTTTTAATATCGAATGTCTAGGGCAGAAATAAATAGCTGGCCGCTTATTTCCAAATATATTAATTATTTTACAAGTGTGGCCCGCCAACATGTCATTTTTTAAGAGTGTGGCCCTTGCCTACCAAAAGGTTGCCAACCACTGCTCTACTATTAATTTTTAGTCTTTGTCTCACTCGGCTTTTAATATAAGCTTAATCGTAGAGGTAACGGGAATATTAGTTCGGATATCTAATATAAACCAGTGTTAAAATGGGTCACCTATCTATCACCCAGTCGCAGTAAGAGCTACTTAACGTAGCGATCGACCCAAATACCGACCACTGATTATGCCACATCCTCCTTACATACCTAAAGAATATTCTTTATAAAAAATACTATTAATTATACTGGAAAAAAATCGACTAAGATGAGATATTTTTTCGCCATCGTAAGCCATATGGCCATTAACGTATTGTTCTCTTTTATATTTATTTCAAGTGATTCATAATTCGTCTCTTTCTTTCTATTATTATCCAAATCCTATTGAATTGTTACAGGTGCATGAGTTTGGCAACGATTGTCCAAGTGGTGTGTGGGGGACTTTACCTACGGCCGCCCTAGAGTTGAGGCACCAAGATGTTATGACGTGGGAGAAAAATTACTCCGAAATTGTAAGCAAATATTTATCTACTTATTCTTCTCCTCCCGTCTAGTTTATTATTTCTGAATAATTTCAATATTTATACTTATGATGGCGCAGTGATCGAAACCAGATCTTGGCCTCGGAGACTATGAGTTGCCACTTCCTCCTATCCTATGCCGTCTCATGCCGCTACATGGCTAGAAGCTGGTTCAGGTCACCTTCTACGTTGTCTTTTCACCTGTACTTGGGAATTGATGGTGTGAATCATCATGAGTCAATTCGAGAAAATATACATTGTATAAGAAGATACATAAATATATATTATATATCTTATATAATATATATTATATAATATATATTTATATAAATTATAAATTACGCATCACGTTGTTTGTCGGCGATAAACTCCTAAACTACTTAACCGATTTTAAACAAATTTGCACAGTGTGTGCAGTTTGATCCAACTTAAAAGGTAGGATAGCTTACATCTCAATTTATGGTCGAAAATAAAAAGGGGTCGTTGAAATGTATGTACGTACATAACTTCCCAATGACTGTATGAAATTGGATAATTTATGTTTTGTTTTGTTCGTTATTGTTAGGAAAAGGTTTAAAAATTATAATATTAAAAAATATATATTTCTGCAGAAATTAGCGTTTTTAGCTATCATGGCGGGTTGTTGTACTTTGTAGTTTTTTTTTTTTTTTTGTAAATCCCTAATAATCTCGCTCGTAATATAAAGTTAAATACGTTTGTTAACCTTTACGTATCTTCTTCTATCAGATAAATAGATAATTTAAATGATTTCCGATTACCGTCGTCATGCCATTTCGAAATGGCTTGTTCCCATCTCAAAAATTGCACAACGTGATTTTTAAGGTTTCCCTTTTTAAAAAAAAATGTCCTGGTTCTAAATACGTTGTTTGTGCGTGCAGGAGGAGGCGACCCGTGTTTGCGCCCGCGGCTGGCAGCAGTACGTGCGCTGGCGCGAGGCCGCGTCCGCCGACGCCAACCGGCGCGCCAAGCTCACCGCGTCGC
Source organism: Charaxes varanes (assembly GCA_024363005.1). Classification (NCBI taxonomy): domain Eukaryota; kingdom Metazoa; phylum Arthropoda; class Insecta; order Lepidoptera; family Nymphalidae; genus Charaxes; species Charaxes varanes. Next base: position 480,978 of record JANCMC010042188.1, on the reverse strand, counting down.
CCGCCACGCCGCACCCCGCGCTGCTGGCGCAAGGCCGCTCCCAGCAGGACGAGCTGGTGGAGCAGATCAAGAACTTCACACCTAAAGGGGTAAGCTTATAGTGCACTGAGATCCAACAGGGTCGAGGTGCATCCGCCATGCGGACCCCACCAAATATAACATAACATAAGCTATAGAGCAGCGGTTGGCAACGCGTGTCCCACGTGCCTTTCGCTGCCGACGCTGACTGCGACGGAACAAGAGAATATTCTAGACGTTTTCCGTGCGATTACGAGTCCGAGACAGCATGTCTGTAATGCACAACGCAGCGTTGTCCATTACGATGAAAAGGCCAACGCTTAACATAATTTTAAATGAGGCACTCTTGGCGTAACACAGCGGTCGGCAACGCGTGTCCCGCAGGCCACATGTGGCCCGCGACCCATCACTTTATGGCCCGCGGCTGTTCTATAAATAGCAATCTATTTCTTATAAACAAATAATAGTTACTAATATTTAACATTTTAAATATTGCTTACATGTTTACCCATATAAATAAATGTCTAAACGTCTGTTTCCATATAATTATTTTACAAGTGGGGCTTACATCTAATGTCATCAGTCATGTCATATCATCCCCATCTAACTAGATTACTCTGGTCTGGGAGTGTCATTTGGAAAGCATTAAGGTAGAATTTTAGTAAGGCTGGAGCCCGGCGGCTGCAGAAATGTGCCTCATGTTTCGTGTTTGATCCTACTCGCTTTTTACGGTGACTCCATACCTTTTGGAGTGTCCTTGTCCTAGGTGGGTTGCAAACCACTACGTATCGAAGCATAAGATAGTAGCTTCGTATGTTTCGCTCGTAGACTTAGTCGGCCCTTACGACATACTTCAGCCACACATCACAAGGCATCGCACGACATTGGCTTATCTAGGTCGTTTAAAGCAAAGCGCTTTAAAAACTTTAAATCTGTAAGTAAAGTTAAGAGTCTAATTGTATTGGTAACGATTCTCGCTGTAGTGAGGCTGCGGCTTGTGGGTCGCATTTTGCTGTACGGATGTCTATATAGCGGTCATAATATATAAATGAAGCATGATTCGTCTCGCGCTTTCATTGCGCTGAATCTCATCGAGGTCGTGCAGCGAGCGGAATCGAAACCTCTTCTATGTTTTTAGACTTATGATTTTTAAAGAATACAGCAAAGAAAAAGAAATGAATGCAGGAATCATAGGCATAATACCCGAGTTCGTTGCGTACACTTCGCAGAATTTGAGAAAGTTTCGTATGGCTAACTTAAAGAAAGTTAAAGCTCGTCACAATTTTTATGGAAAATTAATAAAAAGCGACGTATTTGAGTCTTTGTAAAATTGTAGTACTTTTAGTTATAGCTTTATGGTAAATATTATGTACTTACCTATTATACAGATCCTGTTATATGTTTTGATTTAAATTGTTCACTGTTTTAAGTGCAGCGTTAATATTTTCCCTATTAATATCGCCTGTAGGTCGGAATTCGGCCACAAATCTCTTTGCCTATCACATGTACATGTATGTGTACATGCTTAGTACAACGACGTATATAGTACTATTTGACAATTACCTGCATGTTAAACTTACGTTTATTGAGATTAAGCTTGACTTCATCTAATAATAAAATGTATAGATGTGTCTGGAAATCATTTGGCATTGGAGTTCGTTAGGTTTTGTTTAATTAATCTATTAGTACCCGGCAGACGCAGTCCCGATGCTACCCGAACGTTGTGTTACTTAGTAGTTACTATATTCTGTTATACTATAATCCGTTCCCCGTTTCCTTCCCAATATTTTCGAAAATTACGGGTAACAGACAGACGTACATTTAAGTATACAAACCTTATCCTAACAATAACGATCACAACAAAAAGAGAAATATTCTTTTTGGTGCAGTCGTTCGGAAATTATCGTATCGTGCGGATACAAAGGGACGGACAACTAACACCACTTACAGATGTGAGTGGTGTGGTGTTCTATCGCAGCTAATAGGTCATCTCTGAGCGAGATTGGATCCTAAGAAATTAAATTATTGCGGCGGGACAATGTGGGAACGAGTTTAATGTCATTTGAGTGCATCGAGCCGCGTAACCCAATCAGGGATTTTTTGGAGCCACAAAATGTAGGAGGTCTTTACTATTCCTTCCTTTTTCAATCAATAAAAATGCTTCTAGGATTAGATGAAATTAAAATAAAGGAAAATAACGTTAATTTTAGCATTACCTTGTAAAAAATAAAGCATATTACAAAATGGTATAACTTATCAGCAATTTAACATGCAGCAAGTGTCCTTTTAATTATGCAACAATATCTTATTCAACGAAACCTAAGTGCTGTTTATTTGTACTCAGTACCTTTTAGCTTTTGCGACAGACAGGCTTACTGCCTCGCGTATGATTTCCATGACTATTCCATATCATGGCATCGTTTTTTAGCGGAAATTAGGGGAAATCTGTAACTGGAATGCCGCAAAACTGACACCGCTCCTTGAAATTTAATTTAGTGTTTTACTTAATAAATCTTTCCTGTAACAAAAACTTGAGCTTTTTTTTAAATGAAGGCATTCGGCATGTAAAACAAAATTAGGGTTAGATGTGAAAATGATGAGTCAGGGTGCGGGCGGTCTGGGCAGGTAACCGACCGGATCCGGCAGCGCCGCGCCGAGCTCAAGGCAAATACCAATTTATCCCACAAAATTGCAGTATTACGCGGCTTAGGAAAAAGGGGTCAAACGGGAACGTTTGGGCTTTCGGCTGCGGAAAAGTGAAGTGCGAACTGATCTCTCCGAGTTGTATGTCTTTCTTCGATGTTTTATAAAGTTTTTCGATTCCGATGTTTTATAAATTCGCTATATCTCAACAAAGTTCACAAACAGGTCAAAAAAAATTACTCTCCTTTAATTGGGGTCTTATCTATACTACTATACAAAGCTGAAGAGTTTGTTTGTTTGAACGCGCTAATCTCAGGAACTACTAGCCTTAATTAAAAAAAATATTTCAGTGTTAGATAGCCCTTTTATCGAAGAAGGTTATATAATCAGTTATCAGTTATTGAGAAGGTCGTGGCCTAATCAGTGGTCGGCATTTGAGTTGATCGCTAAGATAAGTTGCTCTGGCTGCGACCGGGTGATAGATGGGTGACCCATTCTAGCACGGGTTTATATTTGATATCCGACCTCCTCCGTGTTTCGGAAGGCAGCCAAATCCTCTGCAATCTAAGCGGACCCTGGTACTTAACCGGGATAACGCTAGGAACTCCTCCTCCGTGTTTCGGAAGGCACGTAAAACAGTGGAACCCGATTATTATCACTTTGTGATATTAGTCGTAAGGTTGTAGAGATCGTGAGGGTTCAGATGGCCCTCTTTAATCTAAGCGGACCGTGGTACTTAACTTAAGCTATGAAGAAGAAGTAGTTTTTCTAGTGAATTTATAGCATGTCGTATCAAAAAAGACTACGGAACCCTAAAAGGAATAGTTGCCTATACCTTACAATTGGTAGTATAATAAACATATATTCCCCATACTTATAAATGTTTCTGGAAAAGACATTTACCCTCATAATAATGGCATATTCAGTTTTCTTTCTTTTCCCAATATATTGTCAAACAGAGATGAAAGAAAATGCCGTCTAAGAGCACGGAACTTTCCCTCAATCTCTATTATCGTCGGCAGAGGGTCCACCTCATTATTGTAGCTTTGCACATTTCCGTTAATCTGTACAGAGAATTCCACTCACCTCGGGCGGGTAATAGCCTACAATAGTCCGTTTAGTAGTAATGTCCGGCGACCCGGGGATAGTCCGGAATTGGCACTTCCAAACAGCCGGTCTTACCCCGCCTTTTAAGGTGCGGCTACGAAACCAGAGATTTTTAAGTCCATTGATTTAATAGATTTATCAATAACCAGTGTTTTTTTTTTATAAAGCTACGAAAGCTTAATCAGTAGCGGGTATTTGAGTTGATCACTAGGTTAAGCAGTTCTTACTAGGGCCGTGTAATAAATAATTGACTAACACTGGTTTTTACAACATCCGACCTCCTCCATGTCTCGGAAGGTATGTAAAACAGTGGGTCCCGATTAATGTTATTGAGTAATGTACTAGTCATCCCGGGGATTGTGGTGGTTTCAGGGATGACGTCAGATGACAGTCGGTGATCTTTACACGCCTCACTGCTACAACCTCTGCAATTTAAGACGACTCCAGTAATAGACCGGTATACACTTGGAAGAAGATGAATATCGTTGTGTCTATGTCATGATTATGGTTCAATATTGTAGGTTAACAGATGATACTGATATATTGAATGCCGTATCTACAAAAATATATAGTACGTAGATATAGGGAAATCAGTGATGTACTGTGCGTTATTATTTGTAGTATTCAGGTCTACAGCATTGTACAGCCATTTCTCTTCCTTGTTATAAACTGCCGTAAAGTCTCACTCACTCATTCTATCAATGACAATACAAGTATCATTCATCACAAAAACTTTCAAGTCGTTCAGGTCATTTAGGTTAACACGAAATATGTATTCAGTCATACATTCAAATATATGACCTGATTTAAACCGGTAAATTTATATATTAGAGTACTTGCAATTTTCCGCTACTTCGTCGGCGTAAAATTAGGTTTGCGACAGACATTCCTAATCTGACTCTATGGAAGAATTCGTTCATAGTGGATGTCTACTAACCATAAACTATATTCTTGCCAAATTTCACTTTTTTACGTCACATAATTTTCGAGATTTCGTGATAGGTGACGTTTCGTTTTTATACATATGTATGTATATAGTATATTAAATTTAGTCATGGTAGTGTGAAAAGTATGTCAGGTGTATATGTGTGTGTGTGTGTGTGTGCGTGCGTGCGTGCGTGCGTGTAACACCACTTTTTAATTTTATGTCATGTTTCCAATACGTAATTCTAATGCTAAAAACAAATCGATTCTTAGCCGCGTTTTTAAAGGCCCAACTTTACATCTGAATCCGGTAAAAGAGGCTTGGATTTTATTTAGTGTGAAAATATATGATGGCGATGTCAATAGCAGAATAGCCGCGGTCCATGCTGCTCTTATGTATGAATATAATATAAATGCATGTCTTCTGAATATAATATTTATTACATACATGTGCATACATGAACAAAAATAAAAAAGGGACATTCCCATTACTCAAAGGCCGGCAACGCACCTGTGAGCCAAAGTAGCGCAGTTGTCCAAGAGCATCGGTAATCACTCCATCGATGAACAGCTTCGCCGTTTGCCTCTTTTCATATAACACTAGCTGTACCTCGCGATTTCGTCCGCGTGGGCCACCCTTATCACTTAGGAGTATAAAAAATAGATAGTAGCCGATTGTCAGACCTACTGAATAAGCATATAAAATTTCATAAAAATCGGTCAAGCCATTTCGGAGGAGTACGGAAACTAACATTGTGACACGAGAATTTTATATATAAGATAAATAAAATGGCCAAGAACGTGTCAAAACGCGCTTATATAGAATAAGGGTTCCGTATCTGATACGCTATAAATGTATTTGTTAAATAGCTTCAAAAGTTGGTGACGATATCGTTCAAAATAATTTTCCTAATGAGTTTGTAGCATGTTCAACAAGAAAAATTCAAGTCTTTACGTCTAATAGTTTGGAAATGCTAGGGGGGGGACCACCTTACGGGCAGACAGACAGACGGACAGAGAGAAATTATACGGGACTTGTGCCTCGGTCACAAGTCCCGGGCACTGATATGGTTCCTTCCTCTGCAATGCGACAGACCCAGCACCCGCACGGTGAATCCATTGAATGCTAAAAAATCGTCTCTATCAACTCATAATAGTTTCCAAAAATCCTGTCGGGCCTGGGGTTGTCTTTAAGACATCGCTTTAAGCTATAAAGCTACCCTTGCGCACTTTATACATCTGTTTTGTATTCTTTATTGTTATGTTGCTCTTTTCTGTGTGTGCAATAAAGTATATATGAAATAAAAAGGTCAGTTAAGAAATCTAAACATCTTTTTAGATATCTGACTAGTTTCCTACATAGGGTACGTATAATAAAGATAATTGTTTGGCTGTTTGTCCTTCGTCATGTATTAAAAAAGTTTGCAATTCCATTGAAATACTGAAGTAATTCCCCTTGGTAAATGTTATGTTTTTATACAAAACGGGTAATTACTTAAAATGCCCTTTTTACTTTTATAACCATTCTGATTGCGACAAAGAAACACTAATTTTAAACGGGGTTTTTGTTGATGTGATATTTTATGACATCAGCTTACACGATGATAATGTCAGTCAAGTAATAAAGTCTAGATTTTAAAAGCCTTTAACTTCGTTGAAAGAGTCCCAGTACCGTGATGGATGAACGAGATTTTAAGAGACCTTTGCTCAACAGATGACTGATTAAAATAAGTATACAGTAATGTTATCATTAATGACTACATAACAGATCAGAAAGGACGCTTTTTCTACTCAGAACCAAAACAGTTTAGTAATGCTGTATGAATTCTTATTTTCATATAAATTGAGATATAGAGGTTTAATGGCACCCATTAAGTTTCGTATAAAATGTATGCATTGGATCAAAAACATACTAACTGAAAATAAAAATCGACTGACTAAATTCAAAAAGAAAACAAACGGCGCGCATGCTGTGTCATTGTAAAACTACGGTACATCATATTTAGCAACGTAAGTGTAAAAAATGACAATAGACAGCGATGTAGTTGAAATAAACCTAGCTGAAGTGAGTAATTAATGCATTTGTGTTAATTTAGTGCCCTCGCATTCGATCGGGCACTGTGCACTTGTGCACTCAATTTGTGTTCGGTGTAATAATCTATTTAAGTATTCCCAATTTTACAGTTTCACCTTCCATTAAGAGAAAGCTCTCGGAGGAATAGGTGCGACGATATTCGAATGGGGTCGTGTTTGAACCGGATCCTCAGGCCCATCTTTTCTATGACCTATTGATGTCTGGTGCCACAACTTTCAACGTTAGTGTAGGAAGCGTAGTATAGAGACAAAACGCGTTATTTCAAATGCAATAGTAAAATATAAACTACACAGAGGTGAAAAACGTGAAGAAAGGGTCAGATTACAGTGATTTCCGTGTATCTTCGCAATTGTACGCTAACTGTAAAGGATATTCATATACTATAACTGATTGATTATAGACAATGATTTTCTAAAGTCTTATCTAAACTTGTAACAAGCCATAGTTGTTACTTCTATATTAACACTGTTACGGACAGATGATACAGGAACGGTATGGCGGCGTCTTCGATCGTGAACGCCGTCGGGCGGATTGATCCTGGCTGGCACTAGTACGTAACATAGCAAGCGAGATAGGCACGTCTTGTTAGAATGAGACGGTGATAGTGCTAACTCGCTCGCGTGAACCCAAAATGTTACTTGTGTAGGGTGTGTACTAGTGTCAGCCTTCGTTTAGTTCTTAAGGATGTGCCAAATTGTTGGACGGCACGTTCCCATGACGCTTTGATTATCCGCTGTAAATAAAAGTGCTTGCGAAATATATAGTCTACGAGAAATTTATGACAAGTTGGTGTATTATTGATTCCTATTAATATAACCCCGGAAAAGACACCAACGTGTCTGTTGCAGATATGCTATAACTGATTGATTGATGATAGACAATGATTTTCTAAAGTCTTATCTAAACTTGTAACAAGCCATAGTTGTTATTTGTATATTAACACCTTAGGCGAAATCTTTAGACACCTACTATTCTATGAAAATTGCGCGGATGGAAGAGTATGAAATTTGGCACAATTGTAGTTCATAATAAGTTATTATTTATCTAAACTTTACGCAAATTAATACTAACGCACAAATTAACACATTGTACATGAATAATTGCTTCTCTTAAGCATACCGATTATCATGAAATCATAATGTAGAATACATAACATCACTTTATCAGATTAAGAAAAAAATTATATATTATGTTATTAATAATTACACTATGCAAATATTGCTTGTACTTTCTGTGAACATTAATTCTGTTACTTACTTTTATAACGCAAGCAATTATATGTGCCCTAATTTCTTACCTTTATAATTTTTGATATTTCTACAACGTAAAATGGTGCAAGAGACTGCCTCTCACCTTCTTTTTTTTTTATAATAATATTAGGAATACTTTTTACGTATGTCTAATATTCCCTTTTCCCCTCCTACTAAGCTTAAATTAAAAGCTTGTATTCCAGAGGAAGGAACGCTAGCAGTGCCTAGGACTTGTGGTCCAGGTGTAGGGCGCACTCCAGAGAGCACACTTTACAACAATCACTAACACTCACCTTCACTGCCAGTGTTCCCTCCTCTGCCTAGCCAAATCTGCTATGATCCTACTAGTGCATCTTTAGATGTCCTTTCTAGTAATGAACTTATGATAGTTCTTGACAAGCCAAGGTCTTCTAGGTTCTTAGACATGTTATTTCGTAACACGAAATACTACAATACTTATCGATAAATGTGTGGATGTTAATGTATATGCGTAAATGTGTATGTACTACACCTGTCATAGTTTATTAATCATAATTATAATCCTTATAAGATCTATTCACAAGTTATATAGATTCCTTTAAATATATTAATAAAATGTTATATTAACCAATAAATCATGTTTCTTGTAATAAAAATTACATGCACAGTTGATGTTTAGTACACAGTTGAAATTATATTGAAACAGTCTGTAAAGTGTAATTCAGTACAATACTTGGTTTATGACTCTTATCTATGCCTATGGGGTATAATTTATTCCGTCTATATCATGTTACATGAGGACAAGACCGAGAAGATTTGTCAGTGAAATAATAGCAAAATTTGACACATCACTAAATAGCAGAAATTCTGTTGTTAATATGGAAATTTATAATAATATCATTAATTATTACAATATATAAAAAAAACATTGATTTTCTGTAAAGTTAGTTTATTATCATTTTACAACATAGCCCTGAATGCTTAGGCTCATCGTGCATCTCTATCACTTGTTTCAAGGTCTGGCTGGCATGCTCGGCCCAATAGGAACGTGACACTATTTTGTGCCAGCACTCGTCATTTATCGATTTATACGACATTGCCATGTTAAAAAAAGTACATTATACATAAATATGTGCATAAAAATGTATACTATAATGTACAATTAAAAGTGCAGTACTTTATGATATTGGTTTAAACTCATATTGCTTAATCTCATTAGGGAAATATTTTGTTTTAATTACCGAATGCCTATTAATAGTTCTAAACAGTAATTATCACTTAACCAATATGTATTTGAAGGTTATGGTATGATTATGAGTAATTTGCTATCACCACTTCATAGCCCGTATCAACATAATGGTAATATGATATAAGTTGATATAACAAGAATGCAGATATATGCAATTTGTAACTTTACAATTCTATATTAACTAGCTAAAACCTGCGACTCTCACTGCCTTGCATTGATTACATCCAATTTCAATGGTTTTTAATTTTTATAAAGAATAATATATAAAATTCTTTCATAATAAGAACTTTTCTATTAAATTTCATGAATTTTTTTTGCCAGCCTTGTCCAAAATTCAGATTATATACAACTAGCTGTTCCCCACGACTTCGTCCGCGTATGGCACTCTTATTACTTAGAGGTTTAAAAATGGTTTTTGGATGAGGATTAATACCATGTTTATAAAAAGACCTTCATAAATAATGCATTAATTTAGAACAAATTTGATTAGCATAATTTATAAAAAAAGGTTATACTGAGCCAACCTTAAAAGATAGACACATGCTGTCGCGGACTTTTATTTAGAACTTTTAAAGGGGAACAAATTTGTCATGCATGATTTTTGCGAAACTTTAACCATTTACGTAGCGCACACAGCGGAACCTCTCAAATGGGAAAAAGAACCCCCGATTTTGAAACATTCTTCATTGGCGTTCCGCTCCTTTTGGACTTAGCGTGATTATATATAGCCTATAGCCTTCCTCGATGATAAATGAACTAACACTGAAAGAATTTTTCAAATCGGACATGTACTTCCTGAGATTAGTGCGTTCAAACAAACAAACTCTTCAGCTTTATATATTAGAATAGATATGTACAAGAATTACTCATTTTAGGTATTTCGGAGGAAAATTGTGTTTATACATATAATTTTGTTTTAGGTGTCATTATTTGCTTTAGAAGAAGCATTAGAAGGTAGAACGAGACAAATACCATATGACGCGATTCTAGCTTTGGATGTGGTCATGAGACATCTACCATCGATGATGTACACACCTGTTGGTAGATCGTTTTTTTCGTCCCCTGAGGGATACTACCACCCCCTCGGCGGTGGTCGCGAAGTTTGGTTTGGTTTCCATCAATCCGTAAGACCGAGCCAATGGAAAATGATGCTTAACATTGACGGTAAGAAATATTAATTTAGAATATGTTTACTGGACTTCAAATAGTGACAAAACTTATTTGTGGATTTTTAAATTTAGTTTGAACAAACCCTTTCCAATTGATTTGTGATATTATGTAAATTTTCTAACCTAACCTAACCTAACATAGATTTGACCAATTGAACTGACTGCAAACTGTGTTACTTCTTCTACCTAGAGTTATCCCGGACTAGTACCTTTCCACTTAAGTTTCAAAGGATGTGGCTGTGAGGGTATTTGACAAAAAGGCACGAAGTAATGGGATTTTATTAGGAAGATTAAGAAGTTTATTTATGTCTGGAGGTTTAACCATAATTTTAAGATGCTTAACCTGAAATTAATGCCATGCAAACATTTTTCTACCAGAACGCTAAAAAAAATTGCAATCACAAAATGGAACTGGAACCTAACCGCGGAAACCAAAATTATCCAGGAATCCTTTAAGACATACATAAGAAAAATAATATGTAAAGACATACCATATATTCCAGATTTAGCGAGGTTGTCTTTAAGTATGTATTAATATAAAAAGTAATGTGTATACATCTATCACATATAAAGTTTGCCAGTATTATTGATCTATCTATATGTATGAAAAAGAATCTCCAGGGAGCGGAGGAAACATTTCGCTAATTCGTTTTTCGTGTTTTTATTATTGTCAAGAAGAGGTTTATTATGAAATAAAAAAATAAAAAAATTGGGCGGAACATTTGAAAATAAAAAAATTATATAAGGAAACTTAACGAAAATATTAATTTTACATAACTCTGAGTTATGTAAAATTATTTTGTTGTTTAGTTGTTGAACATAACTGATGACAGGACAGAGTCTGTCGGGTCAGCTGTCAGCTAGTAAAATAAAATAAAAAACTAATATTTTTGATCCGTTATAGTGAAGCGAGTATCAACATTAACTAGAGTAAATGTGTTTGTAACGTGAGAATGAGCGGCGGGTTAATTGCTACAAGCACGTTAGGAGCTGCTACGATTTCTAACAAGGTGTGATCGGCGCACTAACTCTGACCTGTTCCTTGTTCGATATAAGACACCATACTGTGATTACCTTTCCAATATTAGCGTAATAGCAGAGCAATAATACAATAAACAACCAGTTTTTACAAATTTTCACAGAGTATTATAGAATTCTATCAAATATCTATACAAATAACGTTGCGCTAAACTTGAGAACGGCTCGACAATTTTTTTCGTATTTTCTCTAAGGTATAAGGAAAGTTCTAATAAAGAGAAAAAACATAGTTTTGACCCTGCAAACGCTGTCTTGCCCAAATATAGTTACAGGGTTTTAGGATAGGTTTTATCCCCCTTGACATGGTACAAGCTGTCCTATAAATGGAAATAAATAACGCATACTGGCCATTAATAGGGACATTTCATTAAGACCAATATAATTTTCTTAATACATATATGTATATTCTTAGTTATATATTTATAGGATAGTCAACATCATGATAATAAATAAGGCTACTTGTTCCTATTTATATCTGATAACATAGGAAGGACTGGTATCATTGATCCAGTACCAGGGCCCATAAGCACTGTGAGATGGTCAGAAGTCAGTAATGATAAGGTGCGTGTTTCTAAGAAGCCAGTCATCGCTTTCTTATTTGATAAAAACCTGAACGCAACTGCTTTCGTGACGTAACCTCATTATCTTCAACCCGATTAAGGCAGGTCTCTATTTCTTTGTATCAAACATGTTATCGTGGTTTCTGGGTCAACTTTTTTTGGGGACTAGTTTCTTTAATTCGTAAAATGATAAGTTTATATCTATTTGAGGACAGGTGATCCATCTGATGATAAGTACTTTCCCATATCCGGAGACACCAGTTTTACCAGAAAGTTTGCAGATGCGTTGCATCGAAATCAAGCGAACTAAAGACCTTAAGATCCATTAAAATGTAACTCCAAGTTAGAATTCAGTTCGCTTTTTTTAAAGTAATTTGTCTTAAGATTTTCAACTTTAACCTCTTAAGTTTTCTAGGGTTACAGGATCCTAATTCTAACCACAAAAACAACTGTGGGTAATTTTCTATATGGTCACCATTTCACAATAATTCAGTTACAGAGCAATAGATATCTTTGCAGTTGGGTCATATAAAAAAGATTAACCACTTAACATTTTCTAAAATGGCTATCTGTAAACAATAACATCAATCAATAACAGTTAGAATAACAGTTATCAAGGTATTGGTAACCAAATCACGCAGTTTGCAAAAATGCGATTTGCGTAGTGGGGCAGTGTGACACAGACACACCCACGACGGCTATACGTATGTAAATATTATCCAAATATATTTTAAACTGTCTATTTAGATTAAAATAACAATTTTATTTTAAAGCTGGAGGAGGTCGTAGCTTCATTAGTGGCCGACATTTGAATCGATCGCTAGGTTAAGTAGCTCTTACCGCGACCGAGTGGTAGATGGGTGATGAATTCTAAGATTGGTTTTCAAAGATCCGACCCCCTTTGTGTTTCGGTAGGCACGTAAACAGTGAGATAGAAGAGATTGTGAGGATTCCGGGGACGACTTCAAACGGCAATCGGTCATCTTAATTCGCCGCACAGTTACATCCTCTACAATCTAAGCATACCCTGGTACTAGATCGGAATATCGGTACTTAGAAGAAGAATAACAATTTGATACTTTGTTAGGAAATAAGTATCAAAATAACGATTAGTCAAACTATCGAAATATGTGTATAGACGCAGATTTGTATCTCAATAACTTTGAAGTTCATATTTTCTTAGTTTGTTACTGATTTTAATCGACCTATCTTTCTATTTATCAATTTATTATTGGTCTCTACTCTCTTGTCTATACAAGAGGGTTTTTTTTTTCTATGGATGACAATTTTATGGAAAGGATTTTTTCTTTCCTCCAGGGTCACCACACAGAGGACCTCACAGGTAACAATATAAGTCATCTTTCCCGCCTTTAATGTTGTCAGCCATATTTAAATTCGTGAATTTTTATTTTTTGAACATATTATCAGCAGCCAGAACATCAATATCATCAACAAATATTTAAAAAATTTAAGTCAAATTTAAAATATTTGATGATTCAAACGCGAGCTCTTAATACTCCTTTGAATGAAATATTTTTAAATGGTATAAAAAAAACTACAATTAATACATATTTAGTGTGGTTTCCGTTTTAAGTTAAAGCATACAAGGTATATTATGTACATACAAGTTGCTTTATGTTGTTCCTTTTCATTATTTAATCCACATTATATTGCATACGCATTCATCACACACGCAGCTATTTCCTATGTTTTTTTCAGTACATAATGTCGGCTCCCAACATAGCTCAAAGTGTTTGTACATTTTTGTCTTTGAAGACTACAAAGTTCTATAAAACTTTGCGCAGCTACTCAAAGTCCCCGGACACACTACATGATCATTTAAATGATCATTCAAATGATGCTATGTCTGGCGCCGGCATAACGACAAGTCCATGTTGTTATGTTCTTTAAAAAATTTCAGATCATGCAGAATAAAACACATTGTTTTGTTATTGATAGTAAATGATTTTTTTTATTTATAAAAAAATTGGTTGTTATATTATTTTTGAGTACAGCTACACAAAACTGGACACACCAGGTTATCTATTATATTAATTTATTTTTTTATCATATCAATTTATTACACTATCATATGAAGGCTTTCTTCGGAAAAGCAGATGAAAAGAATTAAAATATGATTAATGGAAAAAGATGAAACAATTGGCTGACAAAATGGCAACAAATTTATCCAAATCAACCCAAAAAAAAAGAGGCTAGACGCCGAATCATTTTAAACGTAAAAATTTGACCTTAATTCATCTAATCTATTAAACAATTTGTCATTTTCACGGACGTATTAGGTATAAAACAAAATTCAATTACGACATAAAAGGGCCATCTGGATTCAAACTAAAATTGGAATGCAGATTGAATATACTTATTCATGAGAAATTAAAAAGATATTCGTATTCCATAAATCACTTCATCTTTATTTTCATTTCTTTTCATTTCAAGCGGTGGTTGTGCCTGGGTCATACCGACAATCAACTGGGACCCCAACTCATTGTGATCGCGTCACTGGTAGTTCTCGACTGTGACGCCCGCACAAGGTTACTCCATTCTCTTTTGTTTATTGTTTGTTTTCTACTCTGTGACGCTTGCCCGATTCTTGCCCGATTAAACTCATTGTCATTTCATCTTACTTTATCACATTGAACGTCAAAGCTTCAAGGCACGTTTCCCTTGCGTTTTTCAATGCACAATTTAAAAAATAAACCATAGATAAAACTGCGCTTTTTTAAATAATAAATATCTGTCTAGTGAAGCAGTTTTTCATTTCTCACTCTATCTATTGTTTCGAAAGAGGTCGAGAATTTTTTTTTCTCTAGACAATTTAACGTTTTTAAAATGCGAAGTGAGATTTTATCGTGGAACTTTTTCTTGTGTTGAATAAAACATTTTCAGTATCGAAAGCCTCCAGTGAAAACATTTTAATGAGAGGATTTATTTAAATCGAGATATTTATGAAACAGCACTTTTGAAATATATTCATACATACATATATATATAGAAATTAAAACAAATTTAACAATTAATTCATATTTAAACCCGCTCTACCGCTTGTTGATTAACTGTCTGATAGCCTATCTACGACCGTGATAAATCAATCTTTTAATTTAATATTTTATTTTAAGGTGTTTAATAAAGTTGTCTATTGGCTGATATATTTTTATTTGTCATAACAAACCCTTATCTTTGAAGTATTTTTCAGCTATTTAATTTTACTAATAAACTCTTTGTTTATAAACTATATAACTTCATCTGAATAGGATGTTGAGTTTCTTGACTTCATAATACTTATATTTTTTCTAGAATAGTATAGTTGAATGACATTGTTTTATTGACTATACGTATGGCATGATTATTCTTAAACTCTTGTAAAAATATATTATATAAACCGATCATTTCCAAATGTCATCTTATATCTATTCTTCTATACGTGTGTACGTCACTGAACTCCGCTTAAGCAGTTGGCCCGGGGATGATGATTTTTTGTGCATTTGTTGCATTCGCAACTGGATAATTTTTTTTTAAATTTGTGTTAACTTTCGGGCAGAACAACTTTGGAAAGGTCATAATTTTGAAAAATAACTAGATTAGTTTGTAACGATTAACGAAATATGATATATTAGAATCGTAATAGTATGTATTTATAATAGTAAATATTTCCTTATGTTTTGAAGCCCTCATTCACACGGGAGTTTTTTTAACGAGCGGTAATAAAGCGTTCAAATATGGAGTCTCAAGTTTGTTAATACGGCAGCGCTCTTATAACGCGACGCGTTTTTATCGATCAATGTTCTAGTTTCAAAGCTATATATATACAGATAAACTATATTTTCGTATAATATAAATAGCGCTGATGCCGAAATTTAACGCAACGCCTTTTTAACTCTCGTGCGAATGAGGGCTAAGTGTAAATTATACAAAGTGTAGACAGTTTTTAGTGAAAAAAAATAGTATATTATATAGATTATTTATACTTGATTCAGTAATATCTTTATTTGTGTGATTGTTACTACAACATTATTAAAATATAGAAAATATTTCGAATTTTATTAGTTCCTAATAATAATACGTTTATAGTTTATGGTTTGTCTATAGTTTATGCTTAGTTGAGTAACCGTGGTTGTTTACAATTTGGCTACAGTCGTGTTCGAATTATCTATAAAAAAATGTTATGACCTCCTTATTTAATAGATTTCCTCTGTGGTTTCAGATCAAGAACACTACAACGGTGCTCATAGCGAGCCCGCACTGACGTCTCTTGCATCCGCCCGCCCAACGCCCAGTGCGTTTGTCGTCCTTCTGCTTTTAACTAGTCGAGTCCCAATTATTGCTACAGTGCGATTCTTTAATAACTAAATTCGAATTATACAGCGGAAATGGTATAGTAGTCTCGTTACGACATGTCGTAAATGGTATGCCAAGCGCTGAAACAATGGAGGATTCATAATTTCATTCGTCAACCAAAACCGACGTCAAGCGCTTCCAGAGTGAACAACTTGCAATTTTAGTCGAAATATCAAAGCGATTTCAAGCGCTTTAAAAGTGAAGAACACGCAATTTCATATTATACTCCAAAGTGGCAAGCGCTTGAAGTGTAAAGAACTCGCATTTTCATTCTTCAACTAAGAGCGATTTCAATTGGTTTAAGAATTTAGAACTCGTAATTTCAGCTACACCCCAAAGTGATGCCAAGCGCTTTAAGAATGTACGCAATTTGATCCGGATCCCAGAAGCAATGCAAAGCGCTTCAAAACGCTTTCGTCGTTTTGTCGTCACTGATTGACTCTTTGATGTAATAATAATGAAGAGAACATTGTTTATCATTCAATCGATGTTCATCATCGAATTATTTAAAGAATCGCACGGTTGTTTTATGCAGAGTTCGAAACTAAGAGTTATATTGTTAGCCAATAAGGATCGTGTTGATGCGCCTTAATGTTCTGAAGTGATGTATTGAAATACACGGTTTAAGGTAGAATAACGAATGCCATATCTGCGCCATAGCATTATTCTTATAATAGTAAAAGAATACTTATTATGCTATATTTGCGAGCTTACAGCAGCTATTTTGAATTTGCTGTAAGGTATTTTTTACAAATGCTTGAATTGCTTTGGTCCACATCGGATCGGACTTTGCGAAGATTCGTGTTAACGCGATAAGTGCTGTTAAACAATCGCGCATTCAGAAGATCTTATCGATATTGCGCTAGTTCAAGTGCCAATTGCATGGGTGTCAGTATGACGTATCAAAGAGATTTGTCTCGATAAAGTTCATGCCAAAAACCCTTCAGCGCTGAGCGTTTTGTACATGCGAGTGTGAAAATAAGCTGGAAATCGGAGAATCTCCATATTTTTTTATATCGTAGACTCTCGAATTTTAAATATCGGAGGTCCCATTCAATACGGTATTATAACTAGAACATAATGGCTAGGACAGTCCTTCACGTCTATCCTAAAATTGTAGATAATTGCCGCTATGACTCTAGTGTTACTCCTAAATTCTTATGTAATGGTTTTATAGCGGACAGAACGTCGCGAAAGTTCTATTAGGGTGGCTCTGAAAGCACCTAAAACAAGCTAGCTATCTCGATATTTATTAATGTATTACGTCCAAAAATATCATTCTTATAAATATGAGCGTGCATTTCGTCAAAATATGTTTTATAAGTACAACTTGAAGAAGCAAGTATTTACTTACTGAAGTGGTTAAGTAACCATAAATGAGAAGTGACAGGCTATGTAAATGACGGACTTTTATTTAAAAAAAAAAAACGAAAATAATTCTTAAAAAGCCGTTACTTTTCCTTCGAATCTTGTTGACGACGCAACGGGTGGAAACTAGTGTAAAGAGGAAAGACAAATTGTCATTACGTTGATGATTCTTCTACGAAATACAGTCAATTGAAAGTCGCCCCTAAAACAAGATTGTAGTCGTCATAAATGAGACTGGCACGAAACGTGAGGACAAAACTATACGTTTGGCAGAATGATAAATAAACGCTTTTATTCATAAAAAAAAAATAAACAAATACATGTTTACTTCAAACAGTTTCATGATTGTCCCAAAAGTTCAATGGTACAACAATTATATTCATTTCATTCTGCGCTCACGACTCGTGCCAGTAATTGTACGCACGCACAGATGCTTAGACAAAGTTATATTCTAAAATCTAATATTATAAGAAATAAACTGTAAGCTGCATAAAACATCGTTTCGGCAAGTTCAGAGTGAAGAGGCAGGATGACTCTGTAATTGTATATTACATAAATTTACCTTAATTCTCCAAGTCCACTAAGGGATAAACTGCTGTTAATATTTTATTTACTTAAATATACGGAAGCAAAGGCTCTTTTGAGAAATTATAGATACCCTATGATAAGAGTGGTATCAAAATAAAAATAATCTACTCTCTGAGAAGTTGTGTCTTTGTAAAAGTATGGTTTAATGCCGGAGTCAGACATAGCTTCATTTGAATGATCATTGCAATGATCATGTAGTGTGGCCGAGGACTTGGTGTAACTTTACAAAGTTTTTTAGAACTTTGTTGACTTCAAGGACAAAAATGTACAAACACTTTAAGCTATGTCTGGCTCGGTCATGTGAAAAAGTACTACTTTGGTCTATGAACTAAGAAAAAATATGGATAGTGATAATTTATTGAGTGATATGATTCGTCATCTTTGAAAGTCTGGCTGGTTCAGACTGTATAGTAAATATGGAATTTTTATATTGTACATATGTGATATTTCTCTTTGCATAACTCTGCATTCCTATCTCTATTAAGTGATAACAGTTGATACGGCGAATTATTTTTTTTTTGCATTTCTTCAATCGCATACACGTACAGACCTTACGAATACCGATTCGATATTCCTAACTATAAAGGGGTCATCCATAAATAACGTCACACGAATTTTAACTCCCCCGTCCTTGTTAAAGGTTGTCGCATTTTCAAGAAAACTGCAGTTTCTTTAATTATGTTATGTAGTATGTTAATAAAAGACAAAAAAAATTGGTACCTGGCTTCACAATACTTTTGACATGCCCGTTGACACAAAATGTCACATTTTGGTGATCCCCTCCCCTCTTTAACGTGTCACGTAATTTATGGATATCAAAGAGTAACGATCAATTATGGATATTAAAGAAACGTACTGTCATATAATAGATTACATAAACATACTAGTAGCTTTTAGATGAACATAACTTTAAATCTATGCTCTGATGGGAAGTTATAATTCGCCGTATTAACTGTTTTTTGCTATTTTCTTATGCTAATATTTATAAGCTAGTGACTTTCAAATTTCTTAAAAATATATATTCAAATCTCTAATATTTAATATTATTAATAAGTACCTTCGGCCTTATAAATTTCATTATTACTATAATATTTAACCAGTCAACCTATGAGGATATTCAGATAAAAGAAAAGTGCAAAAGGTACATCGGAGTTTACTAAAAATTGATAACCTATTTACAATTTCCAGATTTTATGATGTATTTCTTTTGATATATTCGTCTCGTTCGGTTATTAAAACCTTTTTTACTAAATTATACTGGTTGATTACTTTTTTATACTTTTATCCTTGCTAGGTCTTAAGGTGAAGTATTTTGCACTTTTCTTTTTGAAAATATTGGTACCAAATAATTAAAGCTCATTCATTTAATATACTTTATAAAAATAACACCGTTTCTAAACTGTACCTGTTACTTTTTAGTAAAACTTTGTAAAAAAAAAACAGCTTTTACCTAAGTTAGGTCACTGTAGGTTGTGCTATGAAAAACAAAAGCAACGAGAATTCCTACACTATTTAAGTGTCTTATCTTGCTCAATTGTAGGATATTTTCATTTAAATGTCTCATTATTGATTTGTTATGGTATCGGTTAGACTAATTAAAATATTATTATACTTATTCCCATGACTGGAACCCATGTCCTATAAATACATATATCATTTACATACCATGGCTAAAGATTACCATAACGCCGGAGTCAGACATAGCTTTATTTGAATGATCATGTACTGTGGCCGGAGTCTTTGTGTAGCTTCGCAGTTTTGTAGTCTTCAACGACAAAAACGTACAAACACTTTGAGCTATGTCTGGCTCCGGCGTTATAGTACTCTTCAGCCAAGAGCAATATAATGGTGTGACATTAAACAATGTATTTAAAAAGTATGTGTTCCGATATACACTGCGAGCACTGTAAGTTGTGCCGTCAATTTTGTTTACTGTAAAGTTGTTCAATTTTTCCCTTTTAAATTTTACACAAGCTCGATTTTACACTCCCTAGCGGTATATCTGAGTTGCAGTCTTTTATACCAGCAGTGGCTTGGTGGAAGGATCTGGATACGCAATGATGAATTAAGATTAACCTGATACTTACTTGGGAAATGGATATAGATTGAGCTGTTGGTGCGGACCTCCTAACGGTAAGCACTGGGAAGCCACCCTGAAGAGTCCACCTCTCCATTATGGTGGCAATGGACCATGGGATACTATGGTTGGACTCATCCAGCGCCAATTGAAGATTTTCGTACAAGGCAGGTGGCGTTATAGATTGGCGTGAACTATAATAAAAATAGTAGCAAAATATTTTTGGCAGCGTAACAACACTTAATAACGTAAGGAGTTCAGAATTCAAAACGTTTCGTAAATAAGAAAAAATATTTCTACAGTCACCAGAACCCACTTGTGGACGTAGCAAATAAATTAAAGAAAACAAATAAATACGAACAGAATTGTCGAGGTCAATAATTTATTAATAAATAAAGTAAAATCGATTTTTTTTAATTTACTATAAATCACAATAAGAAGATAAAAAAATGAAAATTTATATTTAGATTCGTATGAAATCGAGGGACTTTACCTCTTTATTGATATGATGATTCTTTATAGAGGTATAAAGAGTTATAATTTATCATTTAGATATATTTTTTGAAAAACTGCACAAGCCTGAGTCGCGAAATGAATTTTTCCTTCGAAAAAAACTTTTGGGCGTTTGGTTGGATTTTTGAAAATTATCAGTGCCTCCCAATCCAATAGAAATATATGATATACAAAGTTGCATTCAAATCTAAGAATCGGTTTTTAACAATCCAAATCGAAAATTTTAAATTTTTTATGTAACATATTTCATATTCCTAATTAACTATAGATTTGCGAGGGCTGGCGACTGGAAAGAGCCAGCGCAGGACGTGATATCCTGTCGGAGGCTAAAACTAATTTTAGGTTGCTGAGCCACTCCACTAACAGGTTATTATTATATAATTATAATAAGAAATGAAGGATGTTGCCCTTAAAAACACTTACTTGTTCCTTATATAGTAGATAAGACCTTGCTGGAAGACTGGGGGTGTGAGGAAATGTTGCATCATTCGAATTACGGAGCCGGCTAAAAGAAAATAAAATTGATGTTACCCATGTATATAACACCGATTGTAAAAACCGTTAGATTGTAATCTATCTGACGAGATTGTAAACTTTCGAAATATTTTGAACTGAGTATACTGCTTACAATTTATCGTATTATTTATCGATAGATTGCAATCTATCGAAGTGAAGCCGTTAAATGATGGAATGAAATGCGACGGAACGCACCTCGTGCGCTGATTGGTTAATCGTCAATATTTTTTTACCTTTTTCTAACACATAGTGCCTCCGACAGACACGCTACTAGTAGGCCTACTGTAAGACCGACCGATCAAGGATAGTTTTCGTCAGTTGACAATTTACCGCACGAGAGATTGTAATTTAACAGTTTCAAATATACAGTTTATTTTTCGATAGTTCATAATCTACCGAAAATTGATACGTTAAATTGTAAGCAGTATATGCCGTTCACAATTTTTCGACAGTTTCCAATCTTGCGATAGATTACATTATAACGGTTTTTACAATTTAACGATGACAAATATAATAAGATATAATGTAAAATTGTAATTTAATAGCTTTTAATTTATTCAGCCATGTTTTTTACTATAATTTGTCCAAAGTTTTGCATAAGTGCCTCAATTTCATAACAAATATTAGATTTTAAGTAATTGTATACATAATATATGTATAATGTAACATAAGCAATATTTACATATTGCTTATGTTACATTATAACTTACTTTTCGTACTTTTCGTAAGAAAAGGTCTGGAATTAAATAATGAATACTATTTTATTAAAAACAGACTCGATCATCACCTAAAATAAGTTAAAAATTAAATTAAAAGTCGCCTACGTGCATATAAATAGAGTCTTACAAAACGTGACTTTCTACAACTGTAAACATATTAATCATCGACAATCTTGTCTTTAAAAAAGTGATAACAATTGATTATCAGCAGACGAATTCACAAAATATATTTTGATGATTTATTAGACATAGGAATGCGTGCTACTTTTCAAGAAAGGTAAATAATATGTGTTTTAAGATAGAGAGAGGTAGGCAGGGCAATACAAGATATCTCGTTAGTATTGCGGAGCTGCCTAACTGGGAAAGTACAGAAGATCATAGATAAACCTGGTTTTTAACAGGAGCACTATTCCAGTGGTAATACAATCAATATAGTACTAGAGACCCCTGGCTGGTCGAAATTCGCCCACATACCTTTTCACGTATATATTAGCACAACAATATATATAATATTATTTACAGAAAAATAAAATTGGACAATTAATAGAGCATATTGATGTCCAATCTAAAATTGGTGCAGCGGTTTAGACGTGAGAACGTATTCAAGTTAATAAAATAACAGTTACAATAAAAAATCAAAATAAAATTTGATTTAAAGGATAAAATTGAATTCCTTTACGAAATCGATTTTTAATTGCATTTTACAATCGAGCGAGCTCTCTTCCTCAGTAGCAAGCAATTCTGTCTTCTAACACGTTGGTTGTGGGATCGCCCCTACTTCTCTTTTCCTACCTTCTTCTTCTATCTGACGTCTTTCCGGTGTAATCCTATTCTTCTTCTTCCCAGCGTTATCCCGGTTAAATACCAGGATCCGCTTAGATTGTAGAGGATGTGGCTGTGGGGCGAGTTAAGATTACCATCTGACGTCATCCTCGGAACCCCCACTATCTTTACAACCTTACGACTAATATTCTAAAGTGTTATTAATCGGGTCCCTCTGTTTTACGTGTCTTCCGAAATACGGAGGAGGTCGGATATTAAATATAAACCATGCTATAATGGGACACCCATCCATCAGCCGGTCGCAGCAAGAGCAACTTAACATAGCGATCGACTCAAATGCCGACCACTTATTAAGCCACCTTCTCCGGGTCTAATCCTATTATCCGCCTAAATTACAGAGGATCTGACTGTGGGGTGAGGTAAGAAGACCAAGTTAAGTGTTAGAATGGGTCACCTATCTATCACCCGGCCGCGGTAAACTACTTAACCTAACGATCGCTTATTCGCTTAATTAGCTCTTTCGAAATTAATTAATTTATTTTAAAGCATCGCTAACAGAGACAATACAATCTCCTTGAAATAAATATGTGTATATTGTCTGGTGCAGGAATTCCGAAAAACATTTTTTGTCATATAACATACGTAAGAAAAATCGAACAGCTTGCGCTGTGAAAATCATTGGGGAGTAGTTGAAAACGTTTAAATTGTGAAAAGGATCGGGAAATCAACGTCCGATGTTTTTATCTTTTCAGCGAAGTAAAAAAAGCTATAATTTCAATAAAACATTTCATTGTCCTTTTTATAGAACTGTAATACATACGTATTTAGACATAAAACCATTTCAATATCACCTAAAATCTAAAATTCAACACATAATTTCAAAAACAAGAAAATTCAATTCATTACATAAATTGCTAAATCTACCTAGCATTAAAATGTATCCTTAACTATGTATTTATATAGATAATAAATTTATTCGTGATTGCGCATGACAAGATTAAGAAAATTCTTAAAATTTAAGAGAAAATCTTTATAATACGTGCAAGTGTAAAACAAAAAATGCATCAGAAGTGTTTCAGTATCAGAACAGTTTTTGCTTGCAATTAATATAACACATTAACAGAATACCTAATATGTACCACTTTAAATTATATACTTGTAAATAAATCTTAATAAAATATCCACTAATAATTCAAAACTATGACGATATCAAGACACCACTTAATCGTATCATTGAATAAAATACATTAAATATTATTTGTATTTTTCTTATACATACATAGTTTACGTTATTTTACACTGTTTTATGGAAGAGCTAAGCACTTCTCCTGTAGTGGTAGAGACCTACTATCCTTAAAAGATAAGTCGCCTGTCACTTGGAAACGAACTGTTTAGTTGAAATGCTTAGTTATTACAATAAACTATTTTAATTTTATTTTTTATTCTAGTGTTTGTCAAATATTCAAGATTATTGACGTTAGTTAAGAAAATAGCAAAGGATTCAAACATAAGACGTTAAATAAATAGTAACTCCTTTATAAACATTATCTACTTTTATTAAATATCTTAGTAAGTAAAATAAACCCAATAATAAATCTGGCAGATTAAAAAGTTAAATATTCAAAAAATGAAATAATTTTTAATGTTCCCAGTTTTATTTGTCAACCAATAAGCGTTTCGGCAACATTGAATTGCATGAAAATTGAATTTTGGAATGGCGAATAAATGAAAAATATATGAAACTTTTCAATGGTCCAATCGAGTGAAAAGCGAAAGATTTACAACCACATGAGTGCTGCACTGCATACGTTAATATAAAATTGTGACATCTATGGAAAATGTTGATATGTGAGTAATAAGGTTAATAGCTAAATGGTAAAAGTGCGAGCTGAAATTCGGCAGATAGCCGGTCCAATTCCCGATTCGGAGACCTATTCGCGTTCGTTTCTCACGTTTAAACTAGAGGAGAAATGGTATCTTTAATCATATTTACTTGTATGTTATAAGCATTTAAATCAATTCTTATTAATGCGATTAATTCAGCTTTCAAAAAACTTAAAATAATAATTTGAAAAATGTGGCCTACATGTTCTTGCTCATTCTCCTCAAGTTATCCATTACAAATATTCACGGTCCCTAAGCGATAGAGGAGAGAGTAGGCTTAACCAGTAGCTGGTATTTGATCGATGTTAAGAAGTTATCACCGCGGCCGGGTAAAAGATGGGCAATCCATTTTAACACTGGTTTTTAAAAGCCTCTGATTTCCTCCTGGTTTCGAATGTGATGTAAAACAGTGGATTCCAATTAATGTCACTGAGTTATATTCTCCGTAAGATTTTTTATGTTACAAGGTGCAAACGAGCAGGCAGTTCACATAAGTGATTACCGACGCCCATGGACATCTGCACTGCCAAAAGGTTACCGACCTCTGTAATGTTTGCCTTGTCAAAGCAACCAACATTCGGATTACTTTTTTTCTAAATTAACTAACAAATAAGAATTTTGGATTGCGTCTTATCAATTCTGAATGTGGGATTACAAAAATAAAACAAAGAAGAAACAAAAACTGTTTCACATTTTGATAATTAATTAAAAACTGTATCGAGACATTAACATATCAATTTGTTTGATGTATCCAATCAAGAACGAAGCCCATTACTTTTAACAAAAAATAGAAATATCACAAAAAATATATAGGTTCAGATTCTGTTCTGCGCTTAAGGAATTGACGTCATTTTATTACTGTGTTATTGAGGTTTATGCTTTATTATTAAAGTCATAACAATTATTGATTATTAATAATAATAATAATTAACAAAGGTCAAATTAATTTGCCAAACGAAAATCTCCCATATAAACTATGTCATGACGTGTTTGTAAATTTTAACCTTTAAAGCGATACAAGATTTCGCTAGGCGATTGTATTTAGTGGCCGAAAAAAAGGTGTATATTTTTATTAATTATTATAAACTTATCTATCGATTTGATATATAAATATCATGGACATACAAGAGGTAGATATTGTCATCATTAGTGTCCTTTCAAATCTTTGTCAAATTAAGACTTTTAAATTTTCGAGTCTTTTGCTATTTTCCTTGGACATCAGCACGAACATTCTTGATAGTTGTACTTACTTTTGCGTTTGAAACGAAACGTCAAATAAAGGTTCGTGCTTCCATTTTACATAACCGTAATGTCGAAGGTTCCATACGTGCGAATTCTGATTTCGTTCGTAGTAGCAACATTTAGCAACTAAGTTGTGTAAAAGGATAGAATTAACGTTTTATTTTATGTTCGGTTTCGAACGTAAAAGTTAGTAAAACTATCGAGAATGTTCGTGCTAGGCCCTCCGATGTCCATGGAAATCGAAAGTCTCTCGAGTAAATCGCCTGCCCTTTTCCCCCTCTGTATTAAAAAAGAACATATATATACCAAGAAATCACCTTTTGTATGCATCATTGTGTGACATACGCAAATGAAATCCGGAAGAAACAGACACTCTACAAATATGGTTTAGAGGCAGACACAAAGATCTTGGTGCTAAATGATTAACTTAGGTGATGCGTTACTTCCTATAATAATTTATGGTCATCGTATTTCAATGTTATAAAATACTAGCTGTTTTCCACGACTTCTTATCCCTATCGAAAAATCATTTTTTTACTGATGTCTACTAAGTATACACCGAATTTCTTCTTATACTTTGAGGTAAGCTCTGAGGCCCTAGCACGAACATTTCAAACCGTGCGAGTCGAAAATTCGACTATGAAAATATTCGTGCTGAGGCACATTGGATCCTCCTTAGCGTCAACGCGGGTTGCATAAACATTAATTAAAAGCGTGACACCATATAGGCTTGCCACTATATAGGCTTGGGCCCAGCACGAATATTTTCATCCTAAACACAGTTGAATCTTCGAATTCGAAGGGTTCGAAATGATCGTGCATCGTGCAAAATCAGGCAAGACAACGAGTACAAGCCAGTGCCTCTGGATCTCCATCTGGGTCGGTGTTCGAACGGATTACCATGCGGATTTCAACCTATCCTTGTTCCGATGACTTATAGAAGCCTTTAAGTACACGAACGAGCACGATATATGTGCATTATTATCACATGCAACATCATTACATAAATCTGCACCTTAACGATGATTAAAATCACGGATTTATGCATACCCGTTTCATCTTTATGCTTACCCAGCGTTTCCGCATTGTAACGATTGACATTCATTTTCCACGTGATAGTAATCATATTATTATTGATTTATGCAAATATAATGCCGATGTTAATTAACAAATATTATTATTTATTTATCAATATACAATACACTTTCAAACAATAAATAAAAGCCTTATAAGAAACTACAAGAGGAGGTCGTGGCCTAATCAGTGGTCGGCATTTCAGTTGATCGCTAGGGTAAGTTGCTCTTGCTGCGACCGGGTGATAGATTAGTGAAACATTCTATCGCTAATTTATATATAATATCCGACATCCTCGGTGTAAGACCCGTAAAACAGTGGGACCCGATCAAAGTCAGTTTGTGATATTAGTCGTAAGGTTGTAGGACCGTGGACGCGTGTTTGGAGGATGACGTCAGATGGCAATCGTTCCCCTTAACTCGCCCCACAGCCGCCTCCTCTGCAATCTAAGCGGACCCTGGTACTTAGCCAGGATAACGTTAGATTATAAAAAACTACGGAAGCTTGTCCTTAATGCTTACAGATTGCGTTTAACTTAAATTATAAATAGAAAATTACTATTTTTCTATTCACAATTTCAGTAAATTTATTCTTACTATTTAATTTGTTTTTGATATCGGACGGTACTTGATTTAACAAACGGGGGACTAGATAACTCGTAGTTCGTTCTCGTCTATCATCATATGTAATCTATTAGTTGCTCGTTCTATGCGTGATCGATTTGCAGAAAATACTGCAATTAAGCCAGATTTTTTTATATCGAAATCTTGCTTGGCGTTTATTTAAAATAAAATAAAAAGGCACGTGTAATGCACGGTGTCATGTTTTATATATACCCTATTCCCCCTATAACATGAGACCTAAATTATTGTTGTCCCCGATATACGAGTTTTGGGCAGAAGTAACTCAGACTTCAAAATAATTACCGATCTCCTTTTGTTCTATCTCGGCGTTAAGATCGAGGCGCGCGCGTCGCAGCAGCAGACATAGCACCGAAGCCAGCGCCTTGGAGTGAACACCCAAAACGCAGCGGGACACATACTCGGCAGTAAATCTGAAAAATGCAAAGGATACCTTGTGTGATGATAGAAAAGGTTATTATTTATAAATAAATTACTGTTAATAGTTTAGAGACTTGCAACAATAAAATAATATGTAAAGTTATGTTAATCACATAAACCGAGCAACAGCCGTACATCTTAATTGTAAAAGTATTAATTTGGTACCCGCGACACAGCATTACCTAGTGCGTGTACCGTCGGATACATCTTATTGCAGTTATGATTTTTTTGAAATACATATATATATATTTTTATTTCATTGAAATGAAAACTATTTAAGGCGCGTTGGGCATTTTTTGAGATGGGCAAAATTCGCGTCATCGTCACCAAACGCTTGACTTTGTCGTTACCGGTAATTACACCTCTGACGATTCGTTTTCACTTCCGTTGGGACCAAAGGAGTGGCAGTGTTCGTTTGGTTATATAAGATGGGGCACATGGGCAGGCGTGCATTTGTAATAATACCGGCGCTAATGGATAATCCCACTACTAAAAGCGTCGCAGAGTATCGTTTATTGCGGACTGTAGCCATAGAAGGCAGGTTCCAGGATTTTTTTTTTTTAATTTTTGAGGACTTTTTTGTTTTAATAGGTCAAGCGGGCAAACGAGCAAACGGATCAACCCAGATCATGTAATCAGCATCGCCCATGAACTCCTGCAGCATCAGAGGAGCTGGTAGTGCGTTGCCGGCTTAAATGATTAAAGGTCTTTCGCAAATCTCAACATAATATTAAATAATTAAGTCTTGCAGACAAGTCTTGAATGGAGTAAACTTAATTATTTAGGAATGAAAATTAAAATTTCATTCTACTTTCGACTTTAGGAAAAGGTAAGGTCCAAAAAACTTGTCGTTGACTGAAATGAGTTTTTGCTTTGTCAATTAAATAAAATTGATTGAAAACACCATTTGATAATTTTGATTGGGACATAAAGACAAATTTTGAAAACCTCGCATTCATGTATACTTCAAAAGATTTGAGTTTTTCCTTTGGGTAAATTAAAGTTTGGTTATTTTAAATGTCACACATCAAAATAAAAATACAAAACAACACATAGCATATTATTTATCTTTGCAAAACAGCACAATTAGTATTGAGATCACAGGTGCATTTGGTGCACTCTAAAACATATCATCAAGATAGTTCTATTCAAAGCACCGGTTAAAAAGTACCAACTACTTCATGAAAATTAAAGGACAGCTATTTCGCTAAGAGAGTAAACTAAATAAAATAAAAATATTTGCCCCTTTTTTAAAGCAATACAAAACATCTGAGCTTAGCTGTTGGTTAAAATTCAGTTTCGCCATTGGAAAAACATCAAATACCTTAACTAAATTGAACAGGTGTTATATGGAAGTTTTACAAAATAATTAAGTTTTTTTGGTGAAAATAAAAGTATTTCGCGTAAGTGTCAAATATCATAGTAACATGAAGGAAGAGAACTTAATGAATTCGCATTTATATTCGTATTTATATATATTCGCTTAATATACATCTAATGCCATGACCTTTTGCACACTATTCTAGCTATAAATAAATTTCAATTCAATTCCATTTGTTTGTTTGTTATGCTTTCCCGTACCACTCGACTGCTCTTCATGGAATTTTGCTTTGGAATATTGTCGGATGCCAATACAAAGGGGATATTTCCTCGAAATTTATCGTTCAAAATTTAATTAACACCATTGTAAACTCAGACAAATGCAATGTACTAAATGTTTTCAAATTGAAAGACTAAAAGGCAGTTAATGCTCTGGTTAAAATAAAGTTTTACTTTTCCACGCCTCAACTATGAAATCTGCTGTAATAAAATTTAACATACACGTTGTGTTATAATGAGAGAAAAGGACGAAAAATCTGTAATAAAGCCAGCGAACATCATAGAAGTAACCACAAAAATTTCACATAGAAAATAGTAAAGTAGCTTTCGAAGTAATTGCCAGCTCAGATGTTACCGAATCGCTACGACCTTGGGACCATCAAAAAATAGTACACTAATTCCTTAAAGGACAGCCACGCATATTTTTTTTTAATAATAATAATAAATAAATACGACTATGTGACATACGGACGTCTGTTCCTAAGGTAGACAACTTAATGGGTTTGAAATAGTAATTTTCGTTATGTTCTCAATCTGAATTTTGAATAATAAAATTTTCAAGATTTTATACGAATAAATAGAATAAAGATATTATTTTCTCCCGCAATTCTATTAACTTTGATAGCTAATTTTAATAAAGAAACAACCTTTGAAATATTCAAGAGATCAGAACGCATTACCTTTAAAGTATCTATCTAAAAATTATATCACCTTTTATTTTATATTTCTCATTCTTAGTTCTACATGACAAGACTAAGACACGTCAATATATATACTTATACACATATGTATATTATATATAACATCTTGAACAAATGCTATCGATATTAATTTACTTTCTCTAAGTACATACTCTTAATTAAATTATTATTGATGATCCTTCCACTTAGTACATTGGAACAGTCTATTAAATTTGCTCAAGCTCACTATGTAACTGAAACTAAGACTGCACATCTATATCTGTCTATAACTACGTCTTCGACAGATATTTCCGTTGCAGTCGTGAAACTGTAACTATATTACAAACATAAACAGTCTTAGTATCGAAACAGTATCAGTGATTGGTATCTATCATGTCTGAACAAATAGACATTCTATTAATTATTTATTGCTCTACTTTATATCTTACATTTGATTTTGATGCATGTTTTAAAGTATAATACAACTTAATAACAGTAGTACAAAGAGTTCCAATACAGATCCTTTTGTCTTACTAATAAATTGTATTTTATCTCTAGAAAGAACAACGTAAGAGATTATCATTGAGAATAAACGACTCGTAATTGCGTTTTCTGTCTGGCGTTTAGATAACAATTTGTGTGAATAAATAATAATTTAATTATTTGTTGCGTCCTGTCTGGGACTGAGGTATTTTTATGTTAAGATTGCGTTTAGCTTTAATTTTAAGTTGTAAATAAGTACAGTAAGAGTATATTAAATAAATAGTTAGAGTGGGCTGGAGACATCCAGGTCGTCCTATGGCAAGGTAGTTGGACGACATAAAGAGTGGGCGATTATGGGACTGATTTATTGGGACTGATCATGAAAACGATGATGATTATTATTATTATTATTATTGTGATAATGATGATATTCGATCACAATTTAAAAACTAGTAGAGGTTACAGTATTAAAAGAGATATTGTAGTTACATCAGTACTTAAAATGTTACAAATAGAGACATGTCGCTCTCTATTTTAGGTATTCTGCATAAATCGCAAGACTATTTTTACAAGAAACGATTTAAGTCTCTTACCACTCAATGAGGCCTTTATTCTTATGATAGCAAAATTATGGTAAAGTACATTAAAAAAATTGGTTAGCTATAAATTCAGCTTACGGATGATAATTTTATGCAATAACTCCAAATGTTTAGGCCAATCGCGCCTCGTTATCGCTTGTTACGCGATCTGATTTGCATGCTCGGCTCAGGCGGAACGTGATAATGAGTCATGCTTTTTCGTGCGAGCAGCTGGCTTTCCTCTCTTATGACTAATAAGATTTCCTCTTAAATATAATATATTAATTTGCACTTTAAATTATTAGGGCCTCTTACAAAGTGATTAAAATTTGTGTTTGTAACGCTCAACGTTGTTTACCCTCAAAATTGTGGTACGGCCGAATAATTATCCACACGTTCTCGTCTAAATTGCGGGCATAAGTGTATTAAGTTTACACAGGACTGGGAATTAACTTCCGAAATACCTAAGTCAATCGTAAAATACGAGAATTAAAAAAAAAATAAACACATGTGGAAGTAACTGTAAATTAAAAAATCCCAAGTACTAGTATTGTCCTAAAATAAGGATAATGTCGTGGATTGTGAACGTGCTTGATACCAATAAAATTAATCTAATTAATTATTACTAACCAGATGGTTAGCCGCCATAAGAATTGCTTTAGTGACGCTCCACGGAAGAAACCTATATCCAGTAGTTGATTGCCGCAAGCTGATGATGATAGATTTTGTGGTTTCTATTTTTATTATAATTGCTACCACTTCATCGTCATTATAGGCATTTAGCATTTATGGCAGATCATGTAGAACCACGTCAGTTCTAAGAACATTTACAATGCTAAGTAAACCCACACAGATTTATGTCAGTACGACTACACAACGCCATTATTATTATTTTATTTAATCTATATATGTAAAAATGCATCCCTAATTTCCCTTGGTTACTTGTTTATTATTGTCAGGAAAGAAAAAAATTAAGAAAAATGCCCGGAAAATTTGAAAATTTAAGAATACAATATTTCCTTTGCGGGAAAAGAGTGGATTGGTTTAGCTCTAGATAGAGGAGAGTGGTCTAAGAGTGGGGAGGCCTTTGCCCAGCAGTGGAACAATATGGGCTAATTAAAAAAAGAATACATAACCACTGTATTAAATTGTTAGGGAACGGGAACGAGGATAATATTATACGATAATAAAATGAAGTAAATAGTAGTACCCAACGTTCTGGGAGGACACCGTCTGCCGGGTTCGCTAGTGAGACGAATTTCTTAGCATTCCATGACATTTACTAAAAGAATTTCACTTCGGTAACTGGATTTTAGAATATAGAGGCGTTGAAGGTAAATTTTTGAGTTCTGATCATGAGGATTTTACAATATGTAATATTGATATATTAAATTATTAAAATAAACCCACACGCACACCAATGCCAAACAATTTACACCACTTACTCACACATGTATTGGATGATCTCAAAGTGTAATCGTGACAACCGTATTAATTGACAAAATTTATCTTTCTTTGAGTATAACAATATATGTCGTTGCGTTAAATCTCGACATTTACACTTTTATAGGGTCGTCGATACAAAAGTATAGCTTACATGTATGTATATATATACAGCATTAAAAAAAGAACATTGCTCGATAGAAAAACGCTGCGTTCTAAAAACACTGTCTTGTGAATACAGAACTTGGGAGTTCATATGTTAGGATGTTATTTTAACGCGCGTTAAAAAAACACTCATGCGAATAAGGGCTAGTAGTCCTAGTATATTGTTTTTTTCTTTCAAAGCACGAATACTCGTGGTAAGGATAACAGTATTAGAATTGCAAATTGGATGGTATACGTTGAATAAGGGAAGTTTGTAAATGCCACTGCTATAAACTCGATTTGTTTCTAAGGACAAAAACTCGTGATAAGGACTAGTCATTAGAATTGCAAATGAACGCAATATTAACGAATGGCAGCTTAAATTTATAATTACTGGCAATATGTCTCAAGCTGAAGAAAGTTGCTATTAATAAAAAAAAAATGAAGAAAGTTGACATAAGTAAATCATTATTTTTAGGCGATAGATTGTTTTTCTTTTAATTTTAGGGGTTGTTACAGTTTATACTAGTGATCTTATGGAAGCGGTATATTTATAAATTATAAATAAATGTGTGTGTATATCGGAACCGAAGGTTTTATATTTGGTTTATCGGTACCAGAATTGTTCCGAAAATCGAAACGAAAATAGCGTCCGTCATACACACTTCTCATCGGTATATTCATATCAGTAGAAAAATGAGTTTTTACCTGGATATTAAAAATAATCAAATGAAGTGACTCCAAAGCAGCCAAGTTATATTGTAATGAAATTTAAAAGCTTATATAGAGTTTAGTAAATTAAATCAAATGGAGTGATTCCAAAATAGCCAAGTTATATTTAATGAACAAAACCATTTTAGCTTTGCCCCCATCCAATCTGTTTTTTAAAGGCCAGCTTCGACTAGCCAGCATCCACATCAGGGACCTCTAGCACCATCGACTTCTGATATAACATCCGGTTAAACTCTATCGAAAGCAAATGTGTAAAATCAATCGAAACTTTCGGACCGGAACCGTAACTCCGGAACATCTCTTTATTTAGTTTATAAGCGGAAACCCTTGACGTGAACAGCTATATATATTTATTAATTCCTTAAGCACTTTAAATGTGTTCTTTAGGTTTATAACTTTTTATGACACAATCCCGAAATTCATTTATATTTCATAGTTTCACATAGAACCGCGTTGCTCTCAACAACTAAACGTATTGTGTGCAGAAATTTTCGCGAGTCTATTTTCCTCTAAACCATTTGCGGCTGACTTGTGAGTACACAACCTCCCCGGGGAGAGATTTGTCTCTGGACCCGTTCCATTACTTATTTGTCACTTCGTCTCGCTGTTATTTAATAGCTGGCCCGGACAGAACTCTCACAATTTTAATGGATTTACACAAAGACAAAATGTTTTTTTTTTCTTTTAAGACTTTTTAAGGTTTCTTTAATATTTCAGTATCTCCTCATATAAGCTCAAGTTAGTAGCTTGAACTATGTTCTAAAGTCGTAAGGTTTTTTAGCCTTTCGTTTGGTTTACTGGTAGAAACCAGCCATCGAATATAGAATTCTGCCATGACTTTTTTAGTACTTATTTAATAATATTTCGTATAAGAGAACTAGTCTAGTCAAATAAAAATAAATATATAAGTCTAGATATGACACACGAACGTCTGTTCCTGAGGTAGACAACATAATGTCTGTGTTATAGGTAATAGACACCTGTTTGTTATACACTAATATATTTTCTTAGAAATATATGAATACATCCAGACTCGAGGTGTAAATCGAAAACACAACTCATGGAGCGGAAGGCAGAGTAACTGCCAACTGCGCCAACGGGCCAGTCAAACCCTAGGTTCCAATTTTTAATCCTAAGTTATAAGAAGAAATGATACTTATGGTTGGTATAAAATATCTTATAATATATGTTATAAATATATTTCAGGTCTAACTTTTGAACTTGGCACCCGTTTAGATCTCACTTCTATTGACGTTGAAGTCAACACCCAAGGCACATCAAAATATTGAATTTAGCTCTCATTTCATATTAATGTCTTTCACGAGATCTTTAACTACGCAAGTTGTTAACTCGGCGATCATAATTCCCGCCTTGTCGTTCAGTTGAGAGACGCGATTCAAAAGTAACGAACTTCATTAACGCGTTAGGGCTGTCAATGATTGCCTCTTAAGAAAGATTTTATTTTACATATACTATCATAAGTTCATTACTAGAAAGGACATCTTAAGCCGCACTAGTAGGATCATACCGGATTTGGCTAGGCAGGGGATCCTCCATCTTTTATATCACTTCCCCGACCATGTGCTTCGATCAAGTACTCTGATTGATTGTTTACTAAATGTGGTTTAAAATAAATGTAAAGGATAAGCAAATATTAGCAGAGGGTAATAATATTAAGTGCAGAAAGTTCACACATTATACAATTCTTTGGTCTTCAAATCTACGTATATTTTGCTACATAAGACGTCTACATTCTTACCTATTTTTAGCAAATTCCTCCCAACTAGAGAGCTCTAGGCAGCTACTTTTTCAGCGCAATCAAGGTGGTCAACACCTTTGATATATAGATGGCCATGTGTGTTGAAATGTAGCTAACTCTAGGTCAAACGTATAAAGACTATGTTATTTATGCCGCATCCAGACATAGTTTCATTCAAATGATCATGTAGTGTGGCCGGGGACTTTTGGTAACTTCACAAAGTTTTGTAGTACTTTGTAGACGTCAAAGACAAATTGTACAAACACTTTGAGCTAAGTCTGGCTCCGACATTAGAAAAAAAATATATGAAAAATTAAAAATTATCGCGAGTTTCGCTATTAAATTTCTATTTGCAGCGGCTCTGTTTTTGCAGCAGTCGGCCACGAGCACTAATGACTTGGATATTGCCGCGGAATCTTCCCAGGGTTGCCGCATTTGCATGCTAACAAGGAGCCGGGCTTACTTTGTTAATTGCCATCGCATTGCACTGCAATTTACAATAACGAGAAAGCGGTAGTCGTACAAATAATATTTATTATAGTTTTAGGAAACTTTTTTAAGCAATCAAAATATGTTGTGTTACCATAAAAACTGTTCTATAACAGGAAGTAATGAACGATGAATAAATTGTTCATCTAAAGCCAAAATGACGGCAACGACACGGCTAAGCCAAATATGTTGTGTAAGGTGTAGAGTCAGTGAAGTTACAACGTATAAAATTAGAAGTGTGGCTCTAAAAGAGATCTGTTCTATCTTGTGACAATATATTACATGAAATTATTTCTGGTGGGATTAAATTACTGCACATATGCCGAATAAAAGGAAAAAATTGGTGCAATTCGGTGATACCGAACGCTTCGTCATAGATAGATATTGCCACCAAAGTACTAAGATATTCGTGCCTTCTCCTGTTAAGCTATTTTTTAAAGTGGTGCTAGTTCTGGGCAAACTATAACCTGGCTTGGTCGAGTTTTGAATTGTCCTCAGTTTACTTCCATTCCGATTTCAGTCCGTTCTTCAACAAAACAAAAGGAAATAGAAACGACCTAAAATCCATAAGGTACTTATTAGAATTCCAAACTTTTGAATCTTGATTTGAGGGGAATCAGGCATACGTAAAAATATTCCTGGAATTATTTAATTAAAAAATATTTTTAAATAAATCATAAAATTGAAAAATATAAACATTTTCAATCAAATTCTACTACAAACAGTGCAAGCGAAATGAATTCATTTGAAGAGACTCTATCAAACGTTGCCCCCAGCACTACCTCTGTATGCATTGGGTCAAAGCATCAGTTACTTAATTAAAATGTACAGTATCAAAGACGGAAGCATAAATATATATCGAGACTAGCGGTTACCCGCGATTTCGTCCACGTTGAACTCAATTATTTTGTTCGATTTTAACAGTTTTTGTGGGAACCTTAATTTGATCATTTCACATATGTTAAGACATATATCTGAAAGGCTGTTAAACATTATTTTTGTCATAATAAAAGTAAAACCACTGCCCATTTACCTTGTAACCAAGCCTTTTGAAGACTTAACAAACAAAGAAACAGATAAGAAAAAAGATCGACAGACAGACTGAAAAAAAAATGTATCTATAAAATTGAAGAGTGTTTGTTTGCTTGAATCTCAGGAACTACTGGCACAATTAAAAAAAAAATTCAGTGTTACATAGCCCATTTATCGATGAAGGTTATAGGCTATATATCATCACGCTAAAATCTAATCTACTTCTTTACCTGATTTCACGTTGACAAAGTCACGTGCATAGCTAGTCGTACATATATATAATTTGCATTGGGTAGAAGAACTTTGTTTTCACGTTACAAACAGACAATTCGAATTCATTTACATGTA
The DNA here is from genome assembly GCA_024363005.1 of Charaxes varanes. Classification (NCBI taxonomy): domain Eukaryota; kingdom Metazoa; phylum Arthropoda; class Insecta; order Lepidoptera; family Nymphalidae; genus Charaxes; species Charaxes varanes. The sequence continues at coordinate 443,481 of JANCMC010042188.1, read as the reverse complement.
GGTATATCTATAGATAACAGTATTTGGAGGACGCTTTTGTTGCCGTACGCTTGTTTGTTCACTCAAACGGTTCACTGAACAGTGGAGATTATTTTTATTGCACTTCGAAATGTGGAAAAAAATTCAAACACGTTCAGTATCGAGGATAATATCAATATTTGGAGAATTTACTCCAAAGTATAGTCAAGCAAAAAAGTGCTTACCATTTTGGACGACAGCTCCTACTTATGGAAAATTTTGCTAAGGGTAATTGTTAGAAATTAAAACGTAATGCATAACAAGCAAAAATGAGCTTTGTAACTAATTGACGTGCAAACGACATTCGACCTTAGCGTAGCAAACCAATTTCTACTCGACTAAACATCCTGCGTACACACATACATCATTAAAGCAGTCATCTAAGATATCGATTCGTTTGTTTTGTCATTGTTGCCAACGTTGGCACTAATGTTAAAAAATAAAAAAAGGCCATTAGCATGAGATTTAACAACAAATATAATGTTATTTAATTCAATCCGTTTTTGCGGAAAATTCCGTTACCTATATTTGTACAAGAGATACCTAAGGAGTTGTTAGTGAAAAAATACTTAACAAAAGTTTTTGTGAAGTTGCATCCATCGCTTAGACGTTGGTGAATCCCAGTTTAAGCAAACTGTCTAATAGTTTGCTGTAACTGTGGTCTAAAAAAATTGGTCCCTAATTAGATATGTCAGAGGCATTACCAATTTTGCTCTTAACTAGCGAACCCGACAGACGTTGTTTTGCCCGTCTTTAGGCTCGTCTCTCTCTCTTCGCATCTCCTTTATGCTTGGTCCATAATCATTGTCCATAAAACACCGTAACACTGGCTAAATGCTTCATGCAATAATAGTTCTACATGGCACGTCAATCAAAAGGTCTAATACGAATGTCATTCACTTGAAGTATCGAACAAATCTGCATTTTGTAGTATTTTTATATAACCTTTCGACTTTTCTTTTCTTTTAAACCTTCTTTGAAATAAAGGGAATGAAAGAGAACAAACAATTTAACGGAAACATTAAACGGAGCAGTATGTTGCAGTTTTAACGAAACTAACCAACAACGATTGATTTGTTATATAGATATGATAATTGGAACCACTCACGTATACATAATCTGGTCAGGTAAATAACTATGACTCAAACATAGTTTAAGCAACCAACCAAGTATGCGAGGTAAATGAACTCCAGCATTTTTAAAATCTTCTAAGCTAAAGCTATCCCGGCTCGGGGACTTACGTCTCTGTATTTTCTTTATTACTTTATCAACTTCGTTAGCAGGAAAAGTAATGGCAAGACATGCCATGACATCCTCCACATCAGCATTTTTACTGATTAATGATACAGGTGAATCAATCATAAAGCGCTGCTGAAATGCATTGGCTATATCAGGAGATTCGTGTATGCTAGACACATCGCAACACGCGACTAAGAATTCAATTTATTTGTTACTTTCCAAAATTTACTAAAAATCGAAAAACATCCCTTTTCGCTATTAGGCTTGCTTATTCATACTCTAAACTATTAAGTATGTCAATTTTTATTTACTGTTGATTATCCTCGCAATTTAATAAGTGCCAAACTCAGTTATATTTTACTTAGAGAGATTTAATCTGATTTAATTTGACCTTCAATTCGGACCGAACGGATAAGGATATCCGTACCTTGGTTTACTATATTATTATATAGTAAACCTAGCTATGTTAATGAAGTCGTGCTCCTCGGTGAACAATGCATATTCCAATTACAACATACTTACTTTTCTTTTGAAAATGATAACTATGCCTAAACGTCAACTCCGCGCCTTCTTTGAAAACATTTATGATATAAAGAATATATTCGCGTAATTCATTTGGAAAGTCTATTAATTTTATTATGGAAGCACAAAACTTATTTATTTATTAATTTGAGCACATTCCCTTTCTTCCCGTGAAATTATATTAAGGCTATAATTCGGTTTTATAATCTTAAGTTTATTAAACTAATATTATAATCAAACAACATTGGAATATGGCTAGAAGCTTCAACAACTAAGTCCCAGCAGCACTACTCACCACACAATGGTCTGCCTAACTCATCGCCAGTTAGCGGTACTACTAAAATTAGTTTGTGAGTTGCTGTAGGTGTTAGTGGAAAATAGATTTAAATCAACACAAGACCACGGTTGTTCCTCACATACCGTAAGCAATTTGTTAGCAAAAAGTTCACCGAGATGCGCATTATAGTCACGTAATATAAGTATCAACGTCGTTACTTTTAAAGATAGCCTTATCTTACTCAAACACTCACTAAATTCTGTTACATTTTTAGTAGAATTTACAGGCATGTATAACGAAAAATTCAATATAGCGCGATCACCAAACATACCTTTTATAGCAACTTGTCGATGACTGTTACAAGGTAATATTGAAACCATTGGAAACAAAGATTTTCTCCATAATAACGCCACCCCAACACACGTTACACATGCTTCATTAAATTTGTATTAATTCCTCTCAAAGTCTTTGGCTGCCTAGCTTTTGTCCAAAGCAGGTTGACACATATAAAGACATATAATGATTATAGTATGTAATTGAACCAAATATGCGCAAGTCATGAAATATAACGAAGGTTAGTTATAATAGATCATTTGTGTATGGTAAAAAAGGTATTACTATTTTTTATTGATGAGCGTTAGATTTAAGCAGTGAATGTTGTAAAGTACAGCGGCTTAAGAGCATTTAAGTTGATAATAAAATATAACTGCTAATTATTCGGTAGGCCAATTTAAACTGATGAATTCCGAAGAATATAGCTTTATATACGCTAAGTAAGATGATACGTTAAGTTAGTATAACTGTAACATTCGTTAATATATAATTAACGAAAAAGGCACATTAGCGAGCAGAGAAAACTTAAAGTTAAAAATAGAAGGGCAAACGAGCAGAGCCGTTAAATTTTTATATAGACCTCTATTTTAGCTTTATTCACATTTCATAATAGACCGGTCATCTAAGCATAAAAGGGGTTAATCTTAGAATCTAACGAAATAAGCTGAATTTTTATATCGATCTTTACAATAGGAGGTAGAAAAAACGAGATACTCTCAAAAAACTAACTTTTGTGACCTTTGATAGTAAATTATCTTAGTCCCTAATAATGACTTATGAGAAAACATTTTTAATGCTATATATTTGTAAAGTTCGATACAAAAAATCAGCTTATTCTGTTAGATTCTGAGATTAACACCTTTTATTGACTTCATGACTGGACGATTGTGAAAAAAAGTATTGGTTTAGTTTTCATGGACAAATTTGTGGATGTAGGGAAAAAGTCAGCAAAGCTGAAGTGGGAACGGGCTGGGCACGAGGCTCCAATGGACCAGCAAAGGTGGGCCAATATGGCGACTCCCTGGATGCCCATCAATAGCCGCCGATGACCCTGCAGGCAGAAGAAGAGATGGCGCGACAATTGGGATACCTTAGCGGGGAAATCCTTATATCTCCGAAACGGTGGCGTTTAGGGAAAAAAATACTGCACCTTATTTGTAGATAATCATGTGATCTACAATTCTTACCTGAACGAATTTATGATAAGTCTTACCGTTTACTTGAAAATCACGAAAAACTGATTTTGTGACCTTTGACCTTAAATATTAAAGAAGAAGATATAATAACATAGAATTTTTCTTTTTTACGTTTATGATATTTAGTTTTGTATAATTTTTAATTTTAATTTTTTGTACTCATTATGTATTTTAACGTTGTACGTGCCCGTAAAAGTGTTTTACATAGTTTAAGGATTTCATAATGTACAACTATTATAGATTGTGATATGCTGTTGGTACGCCAAAATAAAAAAATATATCTAAGGCCGTAAAAACTGTGACCATTATGACTTATGAGACAACATTTGTAAAGATAAAACAAATGTCTATACAAAAATTCAGATGGTTCCGTTCAATTCCACGGTGAAATGCTAAGAAGAATGGCCTATATTTCTTTTAAGGTATTGAGTTTTAGGGGTTGGTAAGTACATAACCAACATTTTTATAGAGATTTGAGTAAACGAATTTTAATTTTAAATTAAAGTAAGATACATATCGGATATATCGGAAAAAAAATATTTGTATTTTCGCTGTTTTTGTTTACTATTATATTTAGGCTTTGTAAGGTAAATATATCTTTATTATTGTTATTATTGTTATATTATCATGTAATTCGAGCACTTAAATTCAGTTTGTTACAAAGATAGTTGCAAGCGAAGGTCTGAGTAAGCAGCAGATTTAAGGTCAAGTGGTTTCGGTACAATGAAGTTCTATAGCGACGGAAAAATGCTTATCACCTCGTCTCTAAGGGCACTCGATAAAAAGGGCGCGAAGGCTGTTCAGGAAACTGTTACCGCACGACGTTATCTGTTTTAATTCTGTATTTATTTATCTTACTAAGACAAATATACATATAGCCTAAAAACGTGGCACTGATGACGATAAAACTCATGGAAACCAGCCTCTAATGGAATGGTGATGTAATGAGGAGAGAATGAAAATTGAAAATAAGGGAGAAAATGCTTAACATCAGCACCAAGAGAAAGGTTAGCAGACTGTTCGAATAATAATAATTATTAATCGATTTAAAATAAGTACGTTCACCGATTTCTCGAAGACGGCTAAAGCGATTTTAAAAAATCGTTTTTGTTTGAAAGTGGCAAACGGTTTGATATAATTTTTTTCCAAATCGGTCGAGCAAATTTTGATAAATCAGTATGATTCTAAAGTTATATACATACTGCGTCGGTATACATTGATGATATTTTCGTTCATTCCGAAACCAGCTCTCATTTGACAAAATACATCTAAATTCCACAAAAACTTTTAGAATAAATTACCATGCCAAATAGATTATTCGTTACAGGGACGGCAAAGACATCAGTAGGTGGCTAAGCACATCGAATATAAGTACAATTTCTTTTACTTTTTAGTTTCTTTGTGGTTTTTGAAATCGGTTTTCGTTTTGTTTAATAAATAATTTATTTGAGAAGGAAGTGAACTATATTTTATATGTAAAACTAGTTGTTACCCGAGACTTGGGAAAATAGGAAAAAATATATAGCGCGATGATATATAGCCTCGATAAATGAGCTATCTAACACTGAAAGAATTTTTCAAGGCGAACAATTAGTTCCTGAGATTAGCGCGTCCAAACAAAGAAACAAAATCTTAAGCTCTATATAGAGTATAGAATTTAAGATTAGATTAGACCTTACAGTTTGTCAAGGGTTCTTTTTTATTATGAACTACTGATATTATGAAGTTTGTTATAGAATCGAGAAAAAAAGAACGATGAGATTCGGTAAAATATACAATTTTATTAATCACTAGATGTGCCCGCAATTTTAGCGTGACCATATATAATCTTTAGCTTTACTCGATTAAGGGGAAACCTAACACTGAAATAATTTTTCAAACATCGATGGAGGCCCCAGATGTTCGACTATTCCAACCTGCTCCGGCTCACGTCCCCTCAACGGTTGGAACACGCCTTCTCTCTGGCCCACCGACATTTGGGGATAGACAGACTATTAGATCCAGAAGGTAAGTTCTTTTAAATGAATAGCATTAGAGGTTTTAAGAGAATTAATAAGAGTTATGGTGTTGTTGTCGCGTTTCGTTCGGATTTTGAGAGTTCCCGGTGGTCAAAACCCGGTATTTAAGGCCGGCAATGCATCTGCGAGCCTTCTGGTGGTGCAGATGTCCATGAGCATCGGTAGTCACTTAAGTGAAACGCCTGCCCGTTTGCCAATCAGATTTCAAAGTGAAATTAATGTTGTAATAGGCTAGTTTACTATTTTTCAGAAACTATTTAATATTATGCCTTATAATATAAGTATTTCAGCAAAAAACAAACTTTCACCTGGTTAATTTTGCGTTTGTATAATTCCACTTAAATTTTAGCGCCAAACCGCTCTGACTATCATGGCGTCTTGTATGACGTAATGACTTGCTAAACAAACAGCTGTACTTGACAGTCATAGGAGGGCACGTTAGCAACGACAATTTGATTGGCAAAAGGTGACGTCCTGAGCTCAGGTTACAGTTCAGTGTCACTACATTTACATATGTCTTTAATTTAATTGATTTATATTTAGAAAATATTAAACAATCTGACATTTTAGTAATTCCACTTGAATTTTGTAATATTTAAGCCATTCTTAAACCAGAACAATTATGTATTAGGATTTCTTTAAATTGAAAACATCCTATTGCCCAACTCTTGCTATGCTAGTTTACTTTAATATTATGCCTATGATTTCAGATGTTAACACCCCAAATCCAGACAAGAAATCCATAATGATGTACGTGATGTGTCTATTTCAATCATTGCCGCATTCCGGTGAAGAAGTCACGCAAACAGATCAACCAGAGCAAGTGGAACAAGGTGATGGGAGGTCGGCAGATAATGAAGAACCATCCAGTCCAAATGATGTCAGCACTGAGGTAATGGTTTTTTTATAATACCAGCGACCCGACCCGGCTTTACACGGGTACATATAAACCTTATTACACATGTGTTTATGTGTGTACAAGAACGATAAGTGACTCTATGTTTATTTAACAAAGAAGAACATAGAGACGTTACTAGATGCAGTGTCCAAAAAATTGGAAGTTGTTTGTGGTTGAGGTTTAAATACATTATGTAGGAAATGCCATCATTGGTCAAAGCAGAGGATACAAAATTAACAGTGAACATTCCGTTTAATATTAGCCATACACCTTGAACTTTTTTTATTGCCCATTGTGTCCCACTGTTGTTCAAAGTGGGGAATCCTTCTAGGTCCACTTTGCTCTGAAACGAAAGTCTTTTGCAGTAAAGAACTGCGGTTTAATTAAATCTGTTACGGTTCACAGCTTGCGAAACGATGAAATAATATTATTTCAATGGAGGTATTAAACTGGAAACAACAATCATCATCAACAATTCTTCTTCTTCCTAGAGTTATATTCTTCTTCTTAGACCCTGGTATGTAACCCGGTTACATACCAGGGTCCGCTTCGATTGTAGAGGATGTGTGGCTGTGGGGGGCGACTTAAGATGACCGATTGCCATCTGACGTCATCATCGGAACCCACACTATCTCTGCAACGTTACGAATAATATCAGAAAGTCACATTAATCGGGTCCCACAGTTTTACGTGCCTTCCGAAACACGGAGGTGGTCGGATATCTATTATAAACCAGTGCTAGAATGGGTATCCCAGCTATCACCCGGTCGCGGCAAGAGCAACTTTACCTTACGATCGTCTCAAACGCCGACCACTGATTAGGCCACGATCTCCTCAATCATCATCAACAATAAAGCGGTCTAATGGATCTGGAATTTTTAATTATTCCAGGTATTCGGCGGCGGTAGTGCAGCGGCATCTCGACCAGTGTCAGTGGCTACCACTTGCTCCGTGGAGTTAGGAGCGTACGGCGCTGCGTTGGAAGACGCACTGGCCGCCTTGCTCGACGGAGAAGAAAGACTGAACGCCTCTCCCCTACCAGAAGAAGGGAGCGAACAGCCAGGAGCATATCTCGCTTCTCTAAAGGAGCATTTCCACTCGCACGAGGTATTCTTTTCACTGTGATACCTAAAGAAGTAATCTTTTTTTTACGTTACAAGGGGCAAACGAGCAGGCAGCAGGCACCTAATTGCCTACCGTCGCCCAGGGACATCTGCACGACCAGAAGGCTAGCTGATGTGTTGCCGGCCTTTAATGACGAGTTTAAGCCACCGGGAAGTCTCACAAATCGAACGAAACGCGACAACAATGCCATCACTTGACGTGACAGCTTTGCCGCCTCTTCACGCCGATCTTCTCTAAGAAAAAGGTACTGGTACCCAGACCCAATTCGGCTACAAGCATGGCGCTACCTCTAGTTAGAAAGACAGAAGTAGGGTTTTCATTATAGTTTATTACTTTATTATTTAGGCGCTATGACGTTGAAGCACATTTGACAGCAAAGACTGCAGGAATTCCATCGCAACCAGCGCCCTTAGAAGAGTCAAGTCTTTTTAAAGCATGCAAAGCAAGCATGTCTGATAATTTGATGCATTCATGTAAGGGACAGCCCACATTGGTTTGGTCAGTCCATCACCACGAATTGCTCCATGTAATCATGTCTACGCCGGGACATGGCCAAAGAACTTAAGTATGCGACTTTGAATTGTAGATGAAAGTCGTTGTATAGCGCCGAGTAAATCGTATGAAAGTATAAATCTTAAAATGACCTAGTAAACTACTCGTATGTATTTCGTGATGATACGGAACACTTAGTGCGCGAGCCAGGCTGGTACTTGCCGGTGTATTATTGGAGAAATTATGTTTGTTACGCACGTGTTACGTACTAACTGCATGGTTTGTGGTCAGAACTACAACCGCGAAAATTATGTGACGATAGATACCCGTTTTATCATAGTGATTTAAGTTTCAAATCTCAACTCAAATATTACATTATGAGCTATTTTTAGTTTTAGTTGAACGCTTCAAGTAATTTCTTATTTTATATTTCACGTGGGAAATTGTGTTCCCAGCATATCTCTAGCGCAATTCAATCTCTTCAGCTATTCTTCTTAAAAGAAAATTGCATTTCAGCTACAGTTGCACGCAGCTATTCTAATTCGAGCTAAAGAATTTTTCAAGCGTGCATTGCCCATTTATCTTCCACTTAGGGTAAAAAGGAATTTGATTTCGAGCAATTTTTAAAGGAAGTGTTTCGAAAAATTGTTGGGACTGGACCTGGCAGCAAAAATTCTCGAAATTAACCCAACACTATCTTAACGTCAGAAATCCAGATTTATGGGATATGCAATAAAATTCCTGCCTCCAAATAAAGAATTTGCTACCTCTTTCTGTAACTGGCTGCTGTTTGCGCATACGACATATTGAAGATGCATGCAAGGTGAAAACTGTTTGAAGGTTTTGACCTTACGCAAAATAATGCGGATTTTATCTATACTTTATTCTTTTTCTACCTACAGTTATCCATGTCTAATACAAGGGTCCGCTTAATTTGCAGAAGGTATGGCTTTGAGGCGAGTTAAAATAACTAAATGCCGTCTGACATTATCCCCGGAACCCCTACAAACTCTACCATATCACGACTAATGTAATACCACACAGTTTTACGTGCCTTCCGAAACGGAGATTTAATTATAAAGGACGTAAAGCGAGGTAAGATGACCGACGGCCGTCTGTCATTATCCCCGAAAGCCCCACAATTTCTACAATCTCACGACTAATATCAACCAGTCACATTAACCGGGACATACTGTTTCACGCGCCTTCGATGATACGGAGGTTGGTTATTTGAAAACTGGTGTTAGAATTGGTCACCCATCTATCAGCCGGCCGCAATTGGCACTGCTTAGCCCGGCGATCGCCTCAAATGGCGGCCACTGATGAAGCTACGACTTCCTCATCTATCTATACTTTACTATTCATTACTATATGATACAGTTCCTATTTTGAGTGGCCATCATTTAGGTTTATTATCACCTCTTGTAATGTTCGCTTAGGCCGTAAAGATGGCTTAGATTGATCAGAAACTTCAGACATTTAAGCGATACTTGGCCATTTACGATCTTCTATCTCCCTTCATAAGACCTTCAGTATATATAAAGTACCGATAAAGCAGTAGCTTCTATATTTTTTTTATATATAACTGTGTCCATAGACTACTGCAGTACTAGAAGGCACTTAAAACTATACTAAATGTTATCTTATATGTTAAATCATAGTGTCACAATGTTAGTTACCATACTCCTTCGAAACGGCTGGACCGATTTTTATAAAATTTTATATACATATTCAGTAGGTCTGAGAATCGGCTACTGTCTGTTTTTCATAATTCCTAAGTTATAGAGGGGGCCACGTGGACAAAGTCGCGGGCTACAGCTAGTTATCTATAGAATATCACAGTTAATACATTTTTTGTGATTGTGGAGATTCCGGGGATGACGTCATACGGCAATCGGACGTCTTGACTCGCCCCACAACCGTATCCTCTGTAATCTACTCGGATAACACTAGGAAGAAGAAGATTCAACAAGGAGAAAATGGGCAGAGAATTCGTTTTATTTTAAAAGTATAGTCGAGCAAGAAAGTGCTTTACGATTTTGGATGATAGCTCCTAGTTAAAAGAAATTGTGCTAAGGGTTGTTGATAGAAGTTAACGTTATGCGTAACAAGCAAATATAAGCCCTTTAGCTAATTGACGTTCAAACGACATTCGACCTTAGCGTGGCAAACCTATTTCTTGGTCGACTATACTATTTAAGCCATGGATTAGTCCATTTAACATTAGTCCATGCTGGATACAATAAGACAAAACACATCAATAAATAATTAAACCTTATTTACAGCTATTGCTAGAATGTAACAAATACTAACATAATTTCTTTTATCGCCAGACTGTCACGTCAGCCGTATCGTTGAATAACCTAGCGTTGAAACCTATTACAGAATATAGGAGGGGTGCGTCAGACGTAATATGAGTGTCAGACACTTGAACGAGGTATGTATAATAGTGATGTCAGATTAGATGACACTGTTTGACATAAATACGTCTCCCCATTCTGCTGTTTGACTCCTAACTGGTATCAATATCTACATCGTTTTATTTAATATTTTGTATTTAATCTGTAATATATTAAATCTATCACATTAAATTATCTATTAATTATTATTATTATTGATTAATCGAAACCATATGTTACATCTCTTTTTTTTTTGATTTCTGTACTCAAGTATATAGTTCTATTAACTAATTCATTTTATATATTCAAATTCAAACGATATTTTATTCAAGTAGAGTTTTAAAAGCTCTTTTAAATCGTCAAATATTTTACAAGCTTCAACCGATTCGGAAGAATGGAGCCACGAGAAGAATCAGCAAGAAACTCGTTAGGCACACTTTTAAAAATAGCTCTTCCAGATATGAGTTTTTCACATCTTTGCATGTTAACTTACTAGCACAAAGCTGAAGCGACTCAACTCCAAGCAGTTTTATCGTTAATATAGTCCTGGACCGTATAATACGCTTTACGAATAAGCATGTTTTTAATGTACCATAGTACTATAAGGAACCTTTATAATTTCGCTCTGTCCGTCCGTCCGTTCGTCTGTCTGTCCGGAAGATGGTCCCTCTCCCCCTGGCAATTCCAAAGTATTAGACGTAGACATTTGAAATTTTCCATGTTGATAGAAGTTGCTAAAAACTCATTAGGATATTTATTTTGCACGAAATCGGACAAAAACTTTTGAAGTTATTTAACAAATAGCGTATCAGATACGGTACCCTTCTATATAAGCATGTCAAGACACGCTCTTGGCCATTTTTAATATGTAGTTTAAATTTAACTACAGACAAACTACAACTATATATATTCGTCCATAATCCTATTACTTTTATAGTAAACAGTTATAAAAATAATTGTCTTTAACTAGGCCAAGTCAGTCATACAAAAGTTTCCTCGTTCCGTGTGAACAAAGCTTTAGGGCGCTTCGTTAGCGTGCTTTTGCAAACAAAATCAAGGAATTATTATCTCTGTAGACGCCTAAAAGCTGAAATTTAACACAAACGTCTCTGATGCCGGTTGTTACCTAAAGGCTAATGCACCAAGTTTTGAAATAAGCCCCGATTTCCCATTTAACGCCTCAACAAAAGTTGCGAGGTTGATGCGTTAACTTGTTTAACGTTCCGGTATAATTTGTGTCATTCGTAATATTAACTTATTAAAGCTTCAGTTAATAATGATTATTCATCTATAATCGAATACATACACATTAATAAAATTGAAGTGTCTGTTTGTAGCTTCAAAATTATTTTGTATCGCTATATCTCTAGTGCGTATAACTATAAACGATACCAATAATAAAAACACAAGTTATCACTTTTTAAGTCTGTCTGTCTGTCAGTTTGTATTTTCCAGTTAATCTCCAAGCCGGCTTTACCGATTTCAATGTTACTTTCACGGGTAAAAAGCTGATGTTTCAAGGAATACCTTAGGCTATATTAGTCTCAGAAAAATATTTTGGGCTCCGCCCAAATAATTAAAAACCTTATAATTTAACAAAATCGCTGAATTCGCGCGGGCAAAGTCACAGGACACAGCTACTTTTATATAAAAATGAACCCTTATTACCCTTGGTCACGCTGCATCTTGAAAACGGCAGAAATTATTTTTTTTTTAACATTAAAGTGCGATTGGCCAATTAAGATTCTATCATATTTACTTTAAAAATTATAATGTGCTCGCCCAATAACGTAATTGAAAACGATTGCTAACTGAAAAATCTTGGTTTAAGAATTTAAACCTCAATATTTCATTGATATAGCTAAAAGAAGTTATCCTAGACCGAAGGTTTTGTTGTGGTTATGAAACGGATCTTCTTCTTCTTCTACCAAGCGCTATCCCTTCTTCCAAATTCTACCAATCTGCTACCAAGGTCTACCATACCGAACCAGGGTCCGCTTAAATTGCAGATGTGGTTGGGGTGCGAGTTAAGATGACCAACTAATCTCTGACGTCATTCTCGGAACGGCTACAATCTCACGACTAATAGCACTTAGTGACATTAATCTGGACCCAGTTTTACGCGCCTCCTGAAAAACGGAGGAAATCGGATATTGAAAAACCACTGTGAGAATGGGCCACCTATCTGCCACCTGGTAACTTACTAATTAATGCCTCCCACCATTATACAACGACATCCGCAGTGAAATAGACGAAACATATTATTAATTTTCGAGTATGTTTTGACAACGATACATTATAAGATCAACACGAACGCGAATTATGTTCCAACATACAAACGCTAGGAATTTTGATGCGTTAACCGATTAACACTCCAAAAACAATTTGTCTCATTCTAAACAATTGCTAACTAATGCTTCGTGTGCGATCGTTAACTGCCATCGGTACCAAAATTAATGTTATCATAAAATGTGTACCATATTTTTTATTATTGGGTTTAAGTTATCGTTATTTTTTGTATTTTAATGAAGTCATACACTTCTAATATATTATTATATACATAGTAGCGGACCCGGCAGACTATGTTCTGCCTCTTATTATTTACTTCTATTATCCTATATCATCCCCGTTCCCGTTGCCGTTCTCGTTTCCGTTCCGTTCCCGTTTCAGTTCCCGTTCCCGTCCCCGTCCCCGTCCCCGTCCCCGTATAAGTTCAAATTGACTCTACATTTTAGATATAAAACGTTTGCATGGGAAAAAGAAAAGGGCTGTTTTTAGGGAAATTATTCGTTTTTTTTCTCGCCGTAAACACCATCCTTGGACTTCAACGAACATTTAAAAAAAAAGACTTGGTTAAATTGGTCCAGGCGTTGTTAAGTTATGCGCTTACCAACACATTTTGCGATTCATTTTTATATATATAGATGTATATTAGAAGTGTATGAGTCCATTCTGCACATTATGTACATGATCGTAACTTATGAAGACTGGTTGTTCATTGTCACGGTTCTCGGCAATGAGGGAACGAGGAAGAAGTCTATTTAATGCTTCAACGGCTTCTAACAATTATGAAGCGTTAGCCCAATTAAAAACCTGGCGTAGCACATATAAGGAATAGCTACCTAACGCTTCGTGCAATTAACTGCATCATACCTACAACATTTTAGTAATATATGAAACTGAGATTATCGGTGTTCATTATATTTTAACGTAGTCAATGAAAAGTTTATTTAACGGATGAAATTTATTACCAATTTTCGCGAATATATCAAAAATATTGGAGTACACATTATAGGGACGTTGCGGGAGTCCAATTAACGCCCAAACACAATTTGTTATATCAAATGCGAAGCGTTGTTAATTAACGTTTCATATAGAATATGACACTTGCAGAATATTTTTTGATTAAAAGTGGTTTGGACATCGAATTCTAAATACTATTCCTAACTTCCCACCCACCCCGTCTTCTTAACGGTGAAATTGAAATATTTATTTGGCAAAAAAAATAGCCTGTCGCAGGGATATACCTTTATAATATAAAGGTATACCTTTCTAACAGTAAAAGAATGTTCATAATCGGTTCAGTAGGTTCAGAGATTGCCCCTACAATCTCACAATCTTTAAGAATGCTTTAAAAAGTCGAGTGTACTACTAAGGCAGGCATCGACTCCTCTTATGTTACAGATGTCCAAGGGCGACGGTGATCACTTATCATCAGGTGGACCTTTTGCCCGTTTGTCCCTTCCTGTTTTAAAAAAAACTCATAAACTTTACTTCTTTATAATATCAATATTTATTATAGACGAATACGGTAATTTCTCAAAGTTTTTGTTTTGTTTATTAGGCTTGCATAGTTAAGGCGGGATTTTTATTAGAACGTAACTTAGATCAAAATTTATTTATTTAGGTTTATCAAATAATGTATAATAGTCTGGTGAATTTAGCTCTAGGTCGAATATATTAATATTCGACTTGGAGCTAAGTGGAAGTCAAAGTCAAAAATATTTTATTCACATAGACTTTTACAAGTGTTTATGAAGGTCAAAGGTGTTATTTTTTATTTATTTAACAATTTGGTTCTACATCTTACGGCTTCAAAGCTAAGTTTAGGAGGGTTCCTCCTAAGTATCAATTTTGGTGTATATCCCGTTCCCCCTACCGGATCCAATTGTCTTGTCAAATCGTCGGCAAATCCCTTGGAATATACACTCAAAATTTTGTCCAAATCGGTCCTGTAGTTTAGGTGGAGAAGGATGACATAATCTTGTAAAGTCAATTTTTATATATAACAAGCTCTGCCCGGGAATTCGTCTGAGTACAAGAAGATAAGAAAAAAATCGATTACATTTTACCGTTATGATATATAGTCTTCTTCGATAAATGGGCAACTAACACTGAAATAATCTTTCAAATAGGACCAGTAATTCCTGAGACCAGCGCGTTCAAGCAAGCAAGAAATCTTTATAAAGCTTTTATTAGCTTCACTTGTTAATATGTAACTCATATAAAACGCTATTTTTCTAATTCCAGAGCAACTTAACTTAGTGATCGACTCAAATGCCGACCACTGATTAGGCCACGACCTCCTCAAAATTTAATAAAGTAGCGAATCTAATTCACAGTTGGTGGTACAATATCTTGGCCGCGTTATCCGGAGTGGGGACCTTGCGTGTGTTGTTAACGCGTACAATCGTACGGTGGGTTTAGATAAAACCACTTTGTTTACATACAAACGGTCTATTTTCGCGCTCCGCAGTAAACAACCGAGCCGCGGCCACGTTAGAGATATGATAATATTGATGATAAGACATACTTATTGCACTGACATTTATTTCATTATAGGCTCGTTAGTTTATCGGGACATGGGCGGACTGAGATCTATTCGATCTCCATCACAGTCTATTATAGTGCGTGCAGTATAAAAGTGCACGCCCCTTCAAAGTTTTCGCCTCTACATACAAAATAGTGTATAGACGCGATACACGCTAGCTTATCAATATCATTGGTTTGTAGTCATCGACAGAAAATCGCTGCGCCCAACAACACAGGCAAGCGCTGCAATAAGTATTTACTTGCACACTTTAAAATCGTGGAATTGGAAATGGGGCTATACCGTTATACGTAATCTTAACTTCAGGGGTAGATATATTCGTAACTGACATACAAGCAGCGTATGTATATATGATAGGAAGTGGGTATTGTGGCAGTGCTGCTAGAGTAGATTTCAAATGTTCCCAGGTCCTAGCGTCCATTTTCGATTTAGCTCGTTCTTGCATATATTTCCCTGTCCTTGACGTCAAAGTACGAAGCACTATATTTCGTGTTTAAATGCGAGCAGCGAATCCTTGGAATACTCTACCTGCATTTGTTTATCTAGTTTAGCATTTTAGTTAGAGCTATTCCTTTTTAGGGTTCCTTAGTCATACAAGGAGCCCTTAGTTTCATTCTGTTTGTCTGACCATCTGTCAGTCCATTAACCAGATGTCCCCCCCTCCCCTCCTTAAACTTCTAAGATATTAAATGTAAAGACTTGAAATTTTCCATGTTGGCATACTAAAATCTCGGGCGAAATCGGACAATAACTTTTGAAGTTATTTAACAGACACGTTTGTCGCGTATCAGATATGGAACCCCTTCTGTATAAGCCCTTATTTTGTATACGCTCACGGTAAATTTCTTTTTATTATTTAAGATTATTTACACATCATACAAAATTGTAACTACATGAAAACAACCCCATACTTTCAGTGTAACATTTGTTCGTATTTAGCCCAGTCCATTCGTACACCTTACAAGAGCCAGTACTAATCCTGGGCGAGTAATTATGAATGCAAGTCTTTACAGGGAGGAAACAAAACGACTTCATTGCTATATAAAAAACATTTCCAATTAAATCAGCTTTTCATATTTCCCTTTTAACAACGTATAAAATAGGCACATACGTACATCAGACAGGCTTTTAGTCTGAGCGGGCATAATTTACGGCTCACTGGAATAGCAACTCTATTTTTAAATACATAGAATCCAATTCGTTATGAGCGTCATATGAAAAGACTAGACGGTTATGGCATTACAGTCTCTATTGCTGTCACAACAGAGACTATTCACACGGGTCTGGTACAGAGTTGTATACAGACATTATCGATCGGTCGCCTAAGCCGGCGCGTCCTTCACCCCGTGCCCTTTTGGAATTAACCGGGCGTTTTAGGAAGACGTGCTGCCGGTCGCTGAAAGTTTTACGAGCGGCACTCTTACAACTCGCTCGGATATTCGGCCCCAGTGTTTACCCACTTACCTAGTCACAATTTGTTTGGAACAAAGGTAACGTGCATAACGAAGTTGGTATTATGAAGTTTTTTTTTTAAACGCAACAAATAATTATAATTTACAATTTTTTATTATTAACAAGAAAGATAAAACTATTAAAAAGTGTTGTGTGGATATCCATAACCTAATTAGCCACTAAGGAACTATAGACTTTAAAAGATGTGGTTCTAGTTCGTATCTAATCGGAAACACCGGATTTGGTAATGCAAAAATGGCTTTTTTGAAAAGAAAAATGATTCATTGTAGTCAGTTTTCAGGGTTCCGTAGAACAAAAGGAACGCTTATAATTTTGCTCCGTCCATCCGTCCGCCCACAAGGTGGTACAACCCCAACACCCCCCACCCCTTTTGGATTTCCAAACTATTAGATGTAGACTTGAAATTTTCCATGATGATAGGACACGGTAAAAACTCATTAGAAAAATATTTTTCAATTTAATTAACATATATTCAGCGAAATCGATATCTTTTTTATTTTTTTAACATATAAACATATCCCGTATCAGATACAGAACCCTTCTATGTAAGTGTGTCTTGCCACGCGGTAGGGCCAATTTATTTTGTAAAGTTTAGTTTTTTCACCTGAAAGAACCGAGGGCCTAGCACGAACTTCTCGAACCGAAGTAAGTCGACTATTCGAGTTTACTAAGGATGAATATCTTCGTGCTACGTTCACAGCGGTCCCTTCTTAGCGTCAACACGGGTTACATTAGCATGAGCTATTGAGGCTATCTCTCTCATTAAATTCTGCCTGTAATAATCTATGGTGCCAAAACGTGGCCTTCCTCTGCAACGCGATAGACCCGGCACCCGCAAGGTGAATTCATGGAATGCTAAGATTTTTGTCTCTCTCAGCAAAAAACTTGTTAAGCATTCTTTTAAAACATTGGTCATACAAAAAATGAGTTTAATACAATTCCATGTTATCTATAAAATACAGAGCTGGAGTGACTCAACTCCAATCAATTGATCTTTAATATAGCCTTCGATTGTAAGATATGCCTTACGAATACTCTGTTTTGTCGTTTTAATTAATTAATAGACAGATTTAATGTTACATCTGTAATTTTCTTATAGAAACATACTCGCACCTATATACAGTTTTGTACCCTACCCAGATGCAGGAATTGCGTCACAAGCTTATTCCTACTTCTAGTTTACCTGTGGTGCATAGTACATTTTTTTAAGCCAAGTATCCTAAAGTATTAAAAAAAAATATAGTACACCTATGATGAGTTAATAAATAAAACTACTCTGATAAGTTTATTAAAAATACTATAAGCACTTATGTACTTTAATAATTTCCTATAATTCTTTTCAGGTGATGACATTAAGCATAAATTACAGTATTTCAATCAAGTTGAACATTTATCTCAGAGACTAAACAGCCCTACTATGTCTGTTAACAGTGAGGCATTCTTCAATGTTTTAGCCAAAATTGATGATTGTTTGGATTACATGAGAGAAAATGTAAGTTTATTTTCTTGACTCTGTTGCAGCATATAAAAGTGTATGAATGAATTGGTATAATGTTTTTTACTTATTTATTCCAGTATCAATTATATTTGTGTTTCTATACTTTGGATTCTATACTCTGTTTCACTCTTTTATGCAACTTATATACTAAATGATAAGAAAAGTTTCATTTCTAGGACAGGGCTTCCTAAACTTGACAGTCAACGGAACACCAACTAAATACATTTTTTTTTTCAGACATGTCTAATTGTTTAACTGTATTATGAATAATTGTTTTATAGTTCATTATTATGTATGACAATTGTGTGGTAGATATATTTGTATATAATAATAAATAATTTTTGCAAAACCCTGATGATTATTCCACAGAACCGGTGAGTTTCACAGAAACCTGTTTGGCAATCCCTGCTCTAGAGATTGGTTATTCTTCAAAGAAATAAAAAGAACAATTTATGATACACTTTTTTTTTAATTTTCAGAGCACATTCAGAGAATCCCATACTTACTCGGTTAAGTATCGCCATTTGCAAAGTCGAGCTATATCACTTATACGAACCTATGTCACACATATACTGAACCATGCAACAGAACAGGTGCTGTCTCCAGATGAACCAAGTGATAGTGATAGCATGGACACTGCATATGCTGTATACTTTGGTAAATTCCAAGCGGCAGCCCCAAAACTTAAGATGGTCATCAGTGAAGTGGAGAGACGAGCGCAAAATAATGAAGAGTGAGTAGTTTTTTTTAATACTAACACTTTAAAAAAAATGAGTTTTTTAGAGTTTCGAACCGACAATTTATTGACGCTTTCAAGATGTGGTGCTGGACAAGAATACTCCGGATTTCGTGGACAGAGCAGAGAACCAATATCTATACTAAAACTAGCTGCGCCCCGCAACTCGGTCCGCGTGGGCTATCCTTATCACTTAGGAGTATGAAAAATAGATGTTGAGCGATTCTCAACCCGAGCTATGTACGCAAAATTTTATGAAAATCGGTCGAGCCGTTTCGGAGTAGTTTGGCAACGCACCCCGTGACACGAGAATTTTATATATTAGATAGATTAAAGTAGCAAAGATGCTATTCACGGTTACTACAGTGATGTTGTCCGTAGAAAAAGTGACAATCTTGAGAGGATCCTGATTACCGATACCATAGTCTAATGGGTGGGTTGAAATTCCTACTACACTAGACACTAAAAATACACACCATAACCGACAGGGTCACGTGAAAGAACATCGAAAGTAATACGATGCAGAGAGAGAGAGAGGGTTTCGTGAAATTGTTTATTATTCTTCAAGCTACGCGTCGCTACTTTCGGACGTACAGCGCGAGTACGCGTCGCGCAGACAGCGCGTGGCCGGCGGCGCCACCGCGGCTGCGCTGCGCGGCGCTGCGCTGCGCCACGCGCGCGACCACTGCGCGCTGCTGCGAGCCGCGTGCTCGCTGCTGGCGCTCGCCGTGCGCGACGAGTGCGCGCTGTACACGCACTTCTTCGCCGACACTTCACCGGCACTCCAGTGAGTGGAATCTATATATTTATACAATATGTACACATATACATGTGAAACGAAAACCTTTGGTGCTATTTTACGAAAATTGCGGGGACGGAGGACTTTCAAGTTTCATATTTTGCGATTTTCAATAAACTTCTTACCTCGCACAATTCCTCCGTAGAATCAATTACCAGCGTCTGTATTTCCGAACGGATACGACTTAGGGACCTTCAAGAAAAGAGCGTACTCATTTCTCACAAGGAACTACTTTAAAGGGATAACATTGACTTTTAAAAAAAAGAAAATCTTTCATAAATATAAACCTAGTCTCTTTCTAGGCTTTAGGCTATATATCATTACGTTAAAAGTGAATCATTTTTATTTTTACCTAATTTTAACAGATAGAGTGTGAGTGCTATGTTAGAGTGGGTGATCCATCTGTCACCCGGTCGCGTCAAGAGCGATAGATTCAAATGGCGATCTCTGATTAGGCCATGACCTCCTAACACTTGCAAAATATGATTATATTAGTTAAATTAATAAAAACTTTTTAGGTTTAAGTTCTTTCCAACATCTGTGACGGATTATTTTAAAAATGTGATTCAACGTGTTGCGAAGGAACGCGAAGATAAGGAAAATCAAACAAAAGACCTTCTCGATGCTTTACTGAAAATGAAAAAGGACAGCATAGCAGAAAATAATGGTAAATTATAATGATGTGGCAAACTGAGAACCTAGCACGAATATACTCGATAGTTTTACTTACTTCTACGTTCGAAACTGGTGAAACATTAATGTTACCGTTTTACAGAACTTAGTTGCGAAATATTGCTAGCACGAATGAAATCAGAACCCGCACGTATCGAATCCTCGACGTTGCGGCCATGTAAGTCTTGTTAAAATGGAAGCACGAACCATCATTCGACGTTCCGTTTCGAACGTAAGAGTAAATCAAACTATCGAGAATGTTCCAATGTTTTCGGTTCCTCTGTAACCTAGTTGGTGTCGAAATGAAAAGGATTGATTAGTGATATTGTCAATTATAATAAAATAATTGATAGACTGTTTTCCTATGAGATTGAAAAATTGAAGAGTGAAAAAGTGAAAAATTGAAAAAAAAAATTTCCTTCTATGACACTAGTTACTCGAAACACTTAAATATAACAATGTTTCTTCTATAATCGTTCTTCGAGGGTTGCCATTTTGATAATGAATAATATATATATATATATATATATATATAAATAAATAAATGAGTCGCAAAATGTGTTGCTAACCGCATAACTCAACAACGTCTGGACCAATTATATCAATTCATTTTCTTTAGTGTTTGTTGAAGTTCAAAGATGGTTTTCACGGCGAGATACATTCGAATAATTGCCGGGAAAACCCTAAAAACAGCCCCTTTATTTTTCCCATACAAACGTTTTCTAACTAAAATATAGAGTCAGTTTGAACTTTACTGCTATTCAATAAAGTTTATATTAAATTACTAGCTCTCACTTTTGCCAAAGTAATGTAGGTGTGGTCAAACGCCCAAGAGTCAATTTGCACTTTTTTACCGTTGCTCAAAGCAGAAACGATTCGTAGTCATTCGTTAGTTCTAATAATACGGGAACGGTATCGGGAACGGTATCGGGAACGGGAACGGGAGTGGGAACGGATGAAAGATCCGACTCTTTTAAAATTAATTCCTCAAAATTTGCTTTCAGAGTACTCAGACGATTTGATAGCTGCACAGGCGATTATGTTTCTGTTTGGTGGATTTGAATCTTCTGGAACCATGCTGTCCTTTATTACGTATGAACTGGCCTATTATCCTGAAGTACAAGTAAGTTACGGTCTCTAAATAAAAAAAAAAACCTCAAATAGTTTATATTGCATTTGTTGTTTTAATATATAGTCTACTAGCTACAGCCCGCGTCTTCGTTCGGGTTATTTTCTTCGACTGTCATACAATCTTTCAACATCTATTTACCACTTTGAAAATTCATTTTCGCCACAAAACGTAGCCGTGTTCCTTCCTTCTCCTCCCTTTTTCCAAGTTCCTATTTATCTCTATTCTGATTTACATCAAAATGGGTTCAGCGGTTTAGGCGTGAAAACGTAACAGACAGAGTTTTTTTTACATTTATAATATTCGTACGGGGTAAGGATGTTTACGCTTGTTAGCTAGTTTATAGACCTATCTTTTTAAGTACTGTAATAGTACGGGATAAACAGCGCCGGACCGATGTAAATTTTAGGACAGACCTTAAAGAAAATTTCATAATTACTTTGGCTGGCCCGTTGGCGCAGTGGGCAGAAAACCTGTCTTCTGCTCCGGGGGTCGTGGGTTCGATTCCCACCTCGAGTACTGAGTATATCATCTATATGTATGTATTTCTAAAAAAATATTTGTGTACAGGCGGCTGTAATCTATAACACAGGCATTAAGTTGTCTACCTTAGGGACAGACAGTCCTGTATATATATTTATATCTGATCTCATTGATGTCTATTTAAATAAAAAATTTAATTCATAATGTGGCCTTTAATACAATTTTTATCAAGCCAAAAATATTTTCTACAATTTACAATAATATATATCACAATAAATTTTGGTATTAATGTGTGACTTTAAATGCAATTTTAATTGTTATAAATGTTTATAATGAATGTAATTTAATATTTGCATACCGAAAAGGTGTGATACATCTAAGGTGTTATAATAAGTTACATCAATGCTGTGTACCTGTTCCTGTATCAGCAAATAAATGATTTGATTTGATGCACGACCGGGTGATAGATGGAAGAACAATTTTAGCACTGGTTTATATTTGATATCGACCTCCTCCATAGAAGGCAAACAGTGGGACAAAAGAAACAAAACAGTGGTACCCGATTAACGTCACTTTGTGATATTAGTCGTACTGTTGTAGAAATCGTGGGGGTTCCGAGGATAACGTCAGATGGCAATCGGTTATCTTAACTCGCCCCACAGCCACATACTCTACAATCTAAGCTGACTCTGGTTAATAACCGGGATAACGCTAGAAAGAAGAAGAATTGGATATAGTATTATCAGGATATCGATCGAAAATTTGGCGTCATAAGTTTATTAGGATGATAGGCATGCCCATCGTGCCCAGTATGGTGTATCCGCGCCTGGATATCACCCGTAAAGAAGAAACTGCTGACATATCTATGATGTCGGTATCATCAACAACCGTATTACGAACCGCGTAATAGGCACGTTGGCAGACCTTGTAGGCCGCGTCCGTGAACTATCGCGGCCACGTAAACTAAAAACATCTATAAATACCCAGTGAATCACGCTCGGTGTGTCTTTTCATGCGATCTTCAAAAATTACCCACGCACTTCAATACAACACGTAAATACGAGTGTAAAAAAATATTTTACACTTGTATGAACCGTGAGCCATCGTTTACATAAACAAACGTTTTTAGTTTTACTAAGTTTTTACTAAGCCAGAGGGAGATTTATTTAAGGATCTTAAATCTATTTAAGATTATGCCAGACCCATAAAAAACACATATACTTCTCACATAACATATAAATACATAACTATATTAATTTACAAATGTGACAAAGGAAATGCACTAGATATCATTTTTCACACTTGTAAATCAATTCAAACAATGTTATAGCTACCACGGAAGACAGTCTAGACAAAATAGATTGCACCATGCCAAGATCCTTTACATTAAAGTTATATTTATCAATTAAAAACTGTGAGCAAGTTGTGACTAGCTCAGAAAAGAGGAAATTGGACCGAGTAGGGAGAGGCCTTTGCACAGCAGTGGGGCACAATAGACTAATTTAAAAAAAAGTTACCGTTTAAGAATGTACAGTGCACAGAAATACCCAGTGTGGTTTATGTTGCATATAAAAAGTTTTGTAAAAATAAAATTGTCTTTGAAAGGAACATTAAATAAATAAATCTAGCTGTAACAAGCGATCTCTCCGAGTTGGGTTTAATGATTTTATTCAACTATACTTCAACAAAATAGAACAAGTCTGGATCTGCACTCAAAATTTCGAAGCTGATGAAGTTTTTTTTATGCAACTTTCGAAGCCATTTCGGAGTATAACAGTAACAAAGAGAGAAGCAAATAATGCAAAATTATAATTTTTAGGTTATGTCTATTTCTCTCGGTATCGCTCCAGTTAAGCTAATTGTAAAGGTAGAAACAGCAAACCTCCAGCTCGAGGTTTGAAAAGAGTTTAAATGCATCTTTCTATAGTTGACCTAACGAACTCATTTCTCTCTCCCTCTCTCTCTCTCCCTCCCCCTCTTTCTCCCTCGCCCCCTCTGTTTCTCTCTCTCTTCCTCTCTCTTCACCTTCGAAGAGTCGTAGTCCTCCGACAGTGTGTCACCTTACATCTTTCTCGTTCTGGACAATCCATCAAATTAATTGTAGGAGTATGCGCAATATATATACATAATGAATTTTGTGGAAAATGAATGAGTATAAATTAAAACAGTAACTGGTTTAATTTTTTCATTTACACAACCCCGTCGATGACAAGTGTTTGTCCCAATTATTTTTTTTTAAAGTGCGGATGTGGCGAAGTAAACTTCCGGCGAGCGCTACTGATAATGGTATAATTTTATTTATTACAAAAGTTATTTTATTTATGGAATGATGTCGCTGATACGTACGGTTTTTTTATACTTTAGGTATGCCTAATTCTTCCGTAACGCCTTTAACCACGAGTAATGCTAGTTTGTCTTGACAGTGGTGTCGGGAATTGAACTGAGTTCCTCTTAAATTTTAGTCTGTTTTGTACCCGTTGATCAAGACATCATATGAAATATATTTTTTTATTGATTACTAAAGACTTTTGCAGTGATCTTTTGCTTTTGCCGTGAAAATTACCAGAGTTCCTATACCTCCTTAACCTGGCCCTAATGAAAAAGCCTTTTTTAGCGCATTTCTACTAATTATAAACCACCTCCTTGTCAAATATCATCTTTGTTCGCTGTCATCAAAATTTTGTGTTAAATGAACTTTCGATTTTACAATGTACAAATAGCCTATAGTCTTCTTCGTTAAATGGTCTATCTAACACTGAAAGAATTTTTTAAATCGGATCAGTAGTTCCTAAGATTAGCGCGTTCAAATAAACAAACTCTTCAGCTTTATATATTACCATAGATATAGATTTTTATAAAATTTCCATATATTAAACGTTTGCAAAATAAGAGAATAAAGAGTAATTAAGTTCCATTCTATTAATATCAATGGTCCTACGAGTCAGATATGTAATGCGTAATCAAACTGGATATATATATATATATATATATACATATATATATATATATATAAATAAATCATACTAATATATATATAGACAAAGCGATAGTATTGCCATCATTTCTTAAATTACTAAAGTTGATTTGCCTAGAGCATGATACATAAAAATACTGTAAATGCTCTACATATTTGTAATTACCTGTTTTATTATACATATAGGTACGGTGGCGTTTAAAAAACTTGGAACAAACTTCGTACACCATTTTTGAACGTCAGATAACGAGTTTTGGCTTGGAATCTAATACATTAGCGTTATCAACACTTTTTACTGGTAGCTTGCCAAGTACTAAGTTGAACTTGTTAGCAAGGCGTATCAAATGTTATTACAGGGCACATCTGGCGCTGGCAATCATTGCCGCTTGCTGGAAATAATGCTATTTGGAAAAACGGGTACGGTCTTTTATTATCAACTCGGTTTAAGAAATTGCAATTTTATTATATTTTGGTATTTATTTAGGAACTCTTGCAGACTGGCTATTCATTAATATAATAGGTAATAATGTAAAATTATGTACGTATATGCTACCCTCTGTACCTAAGAAAAAAAAACATCCTTATAGGATCACTTCCTTGTCCGTCTGTCTGTTAGTCTATGCGTCAGTCTGTTAAAACCCTTTTCCGCTGGAACGCGTAGAGCTATAAAGTTAAAGTTACGTTAAGACCTATTAAATTAATACCAAATACTGAGATATGCGATCCCTTGATGCTGTAAAAAAATCAACTCTCTAAGTGTACACAATCAAAAGATTTGGCCGTTTATGTTACATTTCCCATGCATTTCCAAGGGGAATCAAAACATATAGGGTATTCCCGTTGAACTAGAATCATGAAATTTGACAAGAAGCTACATCTGATAGCACAAGCAAAGGGAAAAATTCGAAAATTGAAAATATATTGTTCTACTTCTCTATCTGCTGGTCGGTCCGTTAACAATAAACGCCTATCAACCATTAAACGCGTACAGATATAAAGTTGAAACTAATACCAATTACTGCGGTCTGTAATCCCTTGAAGCTTTGTAAAAATCTACCCTCTAAGTATACGCAATGAATAGATATGTCATACCATTTATGTCGCATTTCCCATACTAGTACATTCGAAAAGGGAATCAAAAACTATATTTTCCGTGGACCTAGAAACATGCATTTAGATATATATTGAAGTACAAGTAGACATAGGAAAAATTCCGAAAACCGTAAACTGTTACATTACAAAAAAAACTGCAGTGACTTTGTCAAATTAAAAGAAATTTTATGAAAGTATAAATTTTTAAATAACCTGGTAACGCATTACGGAACACTTAGTGCGTATGTCCGACTCGCTCTTGTCTGGTTATTTTTAAATTAACAAGTATAAGAAACACACTGATTACTCATAAAACTCTGCCAATTAATCACCCGCACGATGTCGGGGGATGACTTTGACAAATGGCTGTCTCTCCTCAGTCTATTGTCTTATCAGTAGGGTTCTGTATGAATGCCCATTACTATATTAATGCTATGCACACTTTTGAACAAACTTTTACTACGATATAAACTGTATAATGTACCTTTACATAAGTTAATAAAGTACCAATAAATTCATATTTTATTTTAAAATATTTATTTTTATTGAATATTTATTCAAATTAAAAACACGCACATCTTGGTCGCTACTTGGTCCAATTACACTTTAAATATGTTTGGTGTAGTTCCAAAACTCGTTTTTAATATGATTCAGATTTAAAGTTGGCTGCCAGGTGCGTCAACTGTGTGACGCCATCTGTTTATATCTTGGTTTTATTATTCCACAATTTTTTTTTCTTTAATTGTGTACACCTTCTTACGTCCAAGTAAAGTCACTGTTATAGATATGTATCTTTCGTAGCTTTCTTATACGAAATAATTTTATCATAATATGCGGATTGACAAGGATAGTTGCAAGTTTAATCGCAAAGTTACCATGTTATAGGCAAATCAGAATCTACATTTTGCCTAAAGGCGCGAATGAGGCTTAGAACTGACTGAACTGAACAGTACATTATAGGCAGTAGATATGGCTAAGATGTAAAAAAGTGGACCAACATGGGTCCCGGCAACAGCCAGAATCATAATCCGCATGTTGTTCTGAGTTCAAAACCTTTCATATAATGTGGTCCCCTTCTTATGCATGCTAGAGTCCACCCTGCGGCGCCTCGTCTAACCTGTGTAGACTACCGAAGACAAAATAGAACCCAATAAATTAACCCCATTGCCATAATAAACTTACTATTCTCAAAGTAAGCAAAGATATTTAATGAAATTATTTCATTTAATCAATTAAATGATGAGGCAATTTGTAATGTGATTACTTCTCCAAACATATATTCATATAATTACTCCGTGGGAGAAAGTCTTATCAATATTCGTTGGAAAATAATAATTGAGCGCAGTAGGGTCCCAGTCCTACGGAGGGGTCGTGTTTTTGACAAGTCTCAAATAACTTCATTGCTTATTTTAATTAATATTTATAATGACTATAAAGATTTTTAGAGACTGTTAAATATTACTTAGTTGTGTAAATTTAAGGCCGGCAACGCATCTGCGATCCCCCTGGTGTTGCAGTTGTCTTTGGGCGTCGGTAGTCATTTAGGAGAACCGCCTGCTCGTTTGCCCCTTTTTATACATTAAAAAAAATATATTTTTGTAACTTACGAAAAAGCGAATAGCAATTAAAGCCAAGCAATGTATCTGTACCTGTTATAAAAGATTTTAAACTTATGTTTTAAAAACTTTTTTAGAACCTCAATAGCTCAACGGTAAAATGGATTGACTAGAATCCGCAAGGTAACTGATTCTAACCCTGCCGCCGTTGGGGTACTGTCGCACCCATTCCTACCAAAAGCTTTTAATTTATGCCTATTAATAATGGAAAGGGTATTATTTGACATACATTAAAATGTATAGCTCTGTTCTATATTTCGAAAAATAAAATAAAAGAATATTACGAGGCCATGTCGAAGTATCGACAAATATACTATTCTCCCATAGTATGTAAACAACATCATATACCGAAACAGTCAGCCAGTCACTCAGCGTGGTGCTGGTCTTGAGGATGATCTATAAGCTGAGAAGCAGTTTACAGTAGATCTTTCTGGTTGCAGTAGCGATGGGGCCTTTAGTTCAACCTCAAAAAAAAAGAGCAGCGTAGTTCTGGTCTCTTGTTATAAATTCGTAGCGTAGTTGCGTAGTAACAATGTAGCGAGCATACTAGCATAGTTGCGTAGTAGCAATGTAGCAAGCGTACTAGCATTCGTAATATAAAACGGCTTTTAAACTTACGTGTATTTAAATCGGGATTGCCCAACTAGTTTTGAACCCGTCCTTCTGCTCTTCCTCATGAGCTCGCTACGAAACGATGCCGCGCCGGTAACTGGTAGCAAACTTACTAGCGTAGTTGCGTAGTATCAATATAACGACCATACTAGCGTAGTTGCGTAATAACAATGTAGCGAGCATATCCTCCCACCTTTCATTCTTCGCCGAAACCTTCCACCTTGGTGTGCCTTCCCACAAAGTACTTCTATATAAACTTGCGATAGCCTTTACACCTACTTAATCCTGCCTTGTCGTAAATCCGTTTTTAGCGACTATTAACACTATAACCAAGAGGTGTCAAATTTAGTTCAGCGGTTTAGGCGCGAAAACGAATTAGACAGAGTCACTTATACTTTTAACATTAGTAAGGACGGAAATAATCTACGGATTTTTAGGTTTAACTGTTAATATTGATAGTGTTATAAGCACGTTGTAATAAAGTGTTTCCTCAAACAGGCAGGCAGTGCTTGGGTTCCAAAATGGTGTATATATTTTATGGATTGATACGAAATTAAAACAATATAATTTTAATGCATATTATGTTAGCGGTAAAAACAAATACGGGCTTCTGTTTAGTCGGCGGCGCGCTACAGAGTAATTTAGGCAAATCCCTCGCGCCTGCGACCTCAAATCCAATCTAAATGAAATTATGCTATTTACGATGTACGGCGGAGCTTTAAATTAAATTAATGTTTGTTTGTAATGTGTTACGCTATATCTCCGTCGCCGCAAACTGTTGTGTCATAACGGCAGAGTTCTGTTACTATTTGCGGTAGACATTGCCAAAGTCAAATGATGTATATGAAAGTGGACTGTAACAAATGGGTTCAGTTTCCGATTTCTAGAATTTCGTATTCCTACAAGGCACCCTTATACTTTCGCTCTGTTCTCCGTTCGCCCGTCTCCCTGTCCGCCCGCAAGGTCTTCCACCCCTATTTTTTCCAAACTATTATTTATAAACACGTGCAGATCTGAAGTTTTCTGTGTTCATAGGACATGCTGAAGACTTTAGGAAAATTATTCATCAAGTTTTTGGGCACTATAAATAAGTATGAAATTCGGTGCAACGAATTATATCATAATATATTCATAATAAGATGGCAAGCCCGAGGAGGTCGTGGTCTTATCAGTGGTCGACACTTGAGGCGATTGCTAGGTTAAATAGCTCTTGCCGCGACCGGGTGATAGATGGGTGACTTTCATTCCAATCGAATCCAACTTCGATTCCAATACTGGTTTATATTTGATATCCAACCTCCTACGTGTTTCGGAACACACATAAAACAGTGGAACCCGATTAATGTCACTGAGTGATATTAATCGTAAGGTTGTAAAGAGATCGTGGGGGTTTCGAGGATGGCGTCAGATGGCAATCGGTCGTCCTAATTCGCCCCACAGCCACAGCCTCTGCAATATAAGCGGACCCTGGTACTAGACCGGGATAACGCTAGATAGAATTATAATAAAGATGGCAAATCAACAATACAAACAATATAGATCCCGAACGGATGTAGAAATTTCAATTTAGTTTTTAGGGTTCCGTACCTCAAAAGGAAAAAGGAACCCTTATAAGATCACTTCGTTGTCCGTCTGTCTGTCTGTCTGTCTGTCTGTCTGTCTGTCTGTCTGTCTGTCTGTCTGTCTGTCTGTCTGTCTGTCTGTCAAGTTCGAATCCCGACTCAGCTGAGCTGTCGACATACCTACTCCTTGCATAAACCAAAAACTAATAAAAGGGAGCTTTAACCGCCCCTGTCACATTTTGGCGATATCCCACCACCCTTTAACGTATGATGTAGTTTATGGTCCTTTGCCTATCGCCAATACCGAGCTGAGATAAATTTTTGGATGGATCGATGTTTTATGACGCCTTTATATGAAATTTTTTGAAAATAATCTCATGTTAAAAGCCACCACTAGCTCAGGCGCACCCTGGGACTCGGCGCTTGGAGCGGACGCTCCGTTCGCCCTATGGAAGGGCCGGCCCTGCCTATCGCTTAACTGCAACTTTAATCATACACAGGTAAAGGTTACCTCAACAAATGCAGGATACGCAGGATCAGTCCAAGCTAGCAGCGTCTCCGACGGCAAGGAGTCTCCAGCTTCAGAGTGCGCCTTCACCCACGCTACGTACTGAGTGTTGGGTGTCAACTTCTCCATGGTATGACCTGGTACTGTAGTCGTTACCTTCGTGACGTTACCCTGGCCGGTTTGACTCGGCATCTTGTAGTATAAGCTAGTCAAAGAAAAAAAAATTGACTAAAGATTGGAAAGAACGTTACCAAATTATAAGCTAGTTGGAAAAAAAAAGGTTGACTAAAAAAAAATACTGAGGGCCTAGCACGAACATTCTCGATAGCTTTACTCACTTTTAGGTCCGAAACTGAACGTCAAATGAAACATTAATGCTGCCGTTTTAAACAACTTAGTTGCTAAATATTGCTAGAACGAATGGAATAAGAACTCGCACGTATCGAATCCTCGACGTTACGGCCATGTTTGTCGTGCAAAATGGAGGCACGAACCTTCATTTAACGTTTTGTTAGAAAATGACATTGTTTATGCCCTATATTTATATAATCTCTACTAATATATAAAGCTGAAGAGTTTGTTTGTTTGTTTGAACGATCAACTCTCAGGAATTACTGGTCCGATTTGGAAAATTCTTTCAGTGTTAGATAGCCCATTTATGGAGGTTGGCATAGGATATATATCATCACGCTAAAATTTGTCACCTAATCTTATGCGGACGAATTCGCGGGTAGCGATTAGTGTAAAAATAATTTTACTGACGTGTCAGTCAAAAAGTCTAATACGAGCGTCATCTATGTGAAGTATCGAACAAATATGCATTTTTCTTTAGTATTTTTCAATATTCTTTTTCTTAAACCTTCCCTGAAATAAGGAAAATGACAGAAAACTAACGGAATTTATATCGCTCCAGCCGTTTTAGTGTTTTAGCGAGACTAGCGAACGATTGACTGATCTATGTTATATAGATATATAAGTTATTACTTTTTTTTGTAAAGTTTTTAATGTTATTTACATACCTGTACGAAATTTTTTCATCGGGTAGAGAGAACTGCGGTGGCTGCCATGTCAGAGTAAGCCACGTTGCTGAATGCGATGCCACTGATAAGGAATGAGGTGGTGATGGTATTCCGGATACTTCTTTATTTTCTTTGTCTGCGACAAAAAAAAACAGGAATAAATTATATATCAGAAATATAATTCTCAAATTACGATTATGATGTATAAATATAACGATGAAAGTGCAAAAAACTGATTTGAAATATTTGACTTTCGCTTAGTAACATTAGACATCGAATCGAATAAAGTTTCTTAAGAATTTGAAGATAGGCATATGTAGACAATCAATCAGCAGATAACACTCAAATTTGTTGCGGGCTCTTCTCAGTGCAGGGCCTGTTGAAACCCTTGTAAACTTAGCATTTCAATCGTAAAATTTATCACTAAATTATGTAATGATTAAAAAATAATAATAATAATAATTATACACATAAGTACTATAAAGTCTATATGAATAAATATTTTTGACTTTGATTTTGGCTGTGACTTTGAATCAATCAATCATTTATTTGGTATTATTAATTGCTCAGCAGAAAATTTCTGATTTTTTTTTTGTTTTTTTTTCTTTTATGTTACAAGGGGGCAGACGAGCAGGCAGCAAGCAGGCTTATTTTGGCTGGTTGATGTTTTTACATTTTACTTATGTATAGTTGAGAGTAACTTGAGAAGGTTGGGTGCAGATATATCAAGTCTTTCTGAAGTGAAAGAGGAGATACGATGGAAGGGTAGCTGAAGAAGAGAGCTAGAGAGGGAGAAGGAATGATTTTTTAAATTTTCTTCTCACGTCTTTTCCTAAAGAACGAGTCAAGACAAGATTTGACATACCTTCAGTGATGTTGAGTAGTAGCATGCTGGAAGGCAGCGAGGTGCCGTGCTCGTTGGCAGCCACAACGAAGAGGTGGTAGGTACTGTTCACATCCAGACCCTCGATTCGTGCCATGGTTTGTGTCACGTTCAGTTGCTGAAAAGAAGCTTTAGTTAGAAGATAACTCTGATACGTATTTACATATATTATATTTCATTACTAGAAAGGACATCTAAAGCCGCACTAGTAGGATCATACCAGATTTGGCTAGGCAGGGGAGGGAACACTGCCAGAAGGTTATTAAATAATTACTTAACTACATAAAAATCTAAATTCAATATTACAGTAATCGGGATGTCTGTGTGTGTGGACTTTTTTGTATATTTTTTTGGCTTCAGAATTACGGCGGGCGTCCGAATTTCTGTGTGTGTGGATTTGGCACGATCGCGTTCGTAATAGTCAACATATCACGTTAAAGTTTTTTACTAGCTTCAGAATCAAGGCGCGCTGTTTCCTATTGAAAATGAGTGTGTAGTTCGGTATCGTGTATTTATAATTAACGATAAACGACATTTCTGCTGGAAATACCACCTAGCCGAGTATAACCGTCCTAAGTATTGCGCTTCTTCTAAGAGATGGCACTTAACGTCAATGGGGGTCTGCATAGCTTAATAGCTTGTAATATTTAGAAAATATGAAGCGTGCACTTTGGATTTACCAAACTATTTTATATTCTCCTACGCAAAATTTGCATTCAAATCTAAATATCCGTATCGCTTAATTTTCGGCTATAAGTCGTTATATCGTTTTACTGACAGCCAGTTCCTTCATAAATAATGACAAGGTAAATAGAACACAATGGGCCATTCAGCGGGGGCGACAGAGCGCGACAGTTTATCGGCTTTCTACGCGTTTGCTAATTGTAGAATCCTTGAAACGCACGATTAATACGCAATTATACATTTATTAGCTCTATAAATCATAACGACTATAGTTGTTCCCGCGACTTTGTTTGCATTAACGTAATTTTTCTATCTCTTAAATCGAACACTACATTTGTAGAATCAGGACTACTCTATGACTTTCCATGTACTTGTACGCTCAAACATATTTTTAAATGTAATACTAGCGAATCCATCAGACGTGTTCTGACCGAACGTTGCCTTGCTAAATAAATAATATTATCGTAAAATTTTAAATTTATATAAAAACTGTTCCATGTCTTATGTTGGACTGAATTACAGGCAGTGACAAAATCTGATCAAAATAGGTTCAGTAGTTTAAGAGTGGCCGAACATACATCGGGTCATGAAATTTTTTTATATAGATATATAATACTGTTTGGTTGAAGTTGTCTGTATATGTATAGGGTGGAAATTTTCCCGGTAGGCCATTTCCACATTAAGATCCAGACATGTCGTTCGTAGTGGACATATATATGATGTTATACCCTACCTGTCTTAAAATTAATATAAACATATAGTTTGTCTCTTATTAATAGTCGGTACAAATGTTTGGTTGTTTTAAATATTATAGAAACCAGGTTAGGGAGGTCCCTTTAATTTTAAACGGACCAAGTCGCGCTACAACAAAAAGCTAGTATTATTATTATATCAACACATACATTAATATTAATAATCAACATTACCTTGAATTGATATACGCTATTCTATTGACAATAACCAAGGCTGCGGAATGATTTTCGAAGGTGAAAGTACCGTTTTGTGAAAGTAGGTACTACGTATTAAGTGTTTTGATTAGATAACGTAATTAATAGAGCACTACGTGAGTATAAACAGTAAATAAAGATATTTGTTTACTATATGCTCTCATTAACACAACAGTTAAAAAAGCGTTGCGTTAAATCTCGGCGTTGGCGCTTTTTTTAACGTCGTCGATACGAAAATATAGCGTATATGTATATACATAGCATTGCTCGGGAAAAAAGTCTGGCGTTATAAAAACGCTGTAGTGTGAGCACAAACTTAGGAGTTCTTATGTATATTCTATCTGATCGCTTTTTTAAGGCGCTGTAAAAAAACTCTCGTGCAAATGAGGGTTTAAGCCAGACCTATTCTAACTGCTTTATCCAATATCCAACCCCCATGTTTGAGAAGGCACGTAAAACAGTGGGTCCCGATTAATGTCACTGAGTGATATGAGTTGTGAGTTTGTGGGGATTCCGGGGATGACGTCAGACGGCAGTCTGTCGTCTTAACAGACGTCTTTTGGAATTTGAACTGACCCTGCTACTTGGCCGCGATGACGCTAGGTAGAGTTTTATTATTAGTATAACATAGAGCCAAATTTATCTTACTATATCGGATAGTAAACTAAGTAAAAAACTGTGTGTCCGTCCATCGAAGACTATTATTTTGTTACTCTATACAATCTAGAGACCTTTAGGAGCAAACTAATTCGTGTAGAGCTATCAACGCATATGCGATCTTTCGGTAATACAGGGAAACGAGAGGGACGATAGTTGCTTATGTTCAGAAGCCCTAGCACGAACATTTCGAACCGTTCGCATTCGAAAATTCGACTGTATTTAGGATGAATATATTCGTGCTGGATCCACAGCAGGCAATTCTTTATCGTGTCACGCTTTTAATTAATGCTAATGCAACTTGCGTTGACACTAAGGAGAGACTGATGCGCGCCCAGCACGAATATTTTCAAAGTCGAATCCTCGACTTCAACGGTTTGAAATGTTCGTAGGACCTTAGATGAACTGCCGGTCAAAGTTTCGTAATTACACTTTTGTTACGCTGTGCTACAATCAAATCGTACTGAGGTAATCAAATACCCGGAGGCGAAATATAAAGTAAATAACACTTATGTCGAAGGCTTAAGCGGATCGAGAACTATATTTTCCATATCGTAAACTGGATTTTATTTTGACCGCATTTTAATTGCGAACTCTAAATTACAAATATTGAATCGGGTTTTTCGAGTTTCATATTTTGTAATAAACATTAACGTAACAAATAAACCCAAAAATTATTGAAGGACTGATTGATTTTTTTTTTGATACGAAGCTATTTATATATTTTTTATTTCACAAATGCTAGTCTAATTCGTATTTTTATAATATTTTTCGTCTTATTAGTTTCATTTTTCACTACATTTATTTGAAAACATAACACTTAATAATTTAATAAACAGTTTTGTACCGGAAGTGAAGCTCCGGGGGATAGGATTACAGATTAAAGAATGTCCTCACAATGCATGCCTTCTTACTGCCTTCTTTGTCGGGCCCTTGATCCTGGTAGCAAGCAAGATTTTCTTAATTTGTAGTCATTATTATATCAATTCGTACTTATTATTATATGAACCAATCCCTTATGTTTAGATTGAAAAATGTTTAAAAGGAGTATAGCCCTTATTCCAAATGTTATCTGCTCCTGAATAGCGTATCGATATTTCATTGTCGGGAGGCGTTGTACTCGTAAACTGTCTATCGCATTGCTGTTACATCGCGTGACATTTATTGTTTCAGCCCCAGCTCAGACCGGCCTTATTAAACAATCATAGCCTCCTAGTATTAATTATCGCCTCTGAATTCTACTACTGTTGTCTCTTTTGTCCATAGTTGTCTGCTTGAAGCGGATTTATCTTAGCTACTATTACAATATGAGGTCTCTTTACTTGTTATACCGACATACCTTAATATAAACAATCATGTTCAATTTTGCTTATGCTTTATTAGGAATACTAGAAGTCCATTAGGGACTAACAATACCACTACATTTGTGAGGGTTAATTTCAATTATAGAAAAAAAGTAAAATCTATATTAACACGACGCGAGCCATCTCTTTAGCATGAGCTAGTATATCTACAAAAATGATAAATAGTTTGGAAGATCAAAAGTACACACGTCATATTCTCAATGTATTACGAGCTATCAGCTACGCAACCCGCTATTGACTCTAAGCGCCATCTCTTAGAAGAAGCACAATACTTCATAGTACGGTAATATTCCGCTAGACGATATGTCCAGCTGAGGTTTAGTTTTCGTTAATTATAAATAAACGATACCGTATTATACACCCATTTTCAATAGGAAACAGCATGCTCTATAAGTCTGAAGCTGATGAAAAAACATTAATGTGATGTTTTGAACGTGAACGTGCCATATCCACACACACAGATATCCGAATGTGTGAGGAAATATTTTTGTAATCAGTTTTTCCTTACACTATAATTAATATCCTTCCGGAGTATCAAAAGTGCTAAAACACGACTTTCATCTTAATCTGTGTATATTTACGTTTATCAATAAGTGTCATACCGAAGGAATAGAGTGATTTTTAGTTTACGAAATCACTCGATTTTGATTAAGTGAGAGACACCCATAACGCTTCGCGTTATGAGGCTTGCAATAAGGCTGTCAAAAAGCATTACACTATATCTTATTATTTAAAAGATTATTTTCCTTATATATGTATATTAATTATTATTTATGTAAATACTAGGTTCAACCCCTGACTTCAGTCAGGTCATTTACTTCGATTTGCGTACAAATTTACAATCCCTACTTCAACCCTTTCAAATTTAGTTTTCCCATCAAAAAGGTGGTCCATATCCGGAGGTCACACATATACTGAGGTTCATTAAAATTGGTTCATTTCAATTTAGGCGTAAAAGCGTTACATATAGAGTTACTTTGACACCAAGGATTAAAACATATATCTATACGTATATCACAGTTACTGTAAAGCATTGAAAGTTTTATAATTTTTCAACAATAAATTTGACGGGGCGTTTATATTTTGTTTCGTTCTCCCCTTGTCATCTTAACATCTTTATATTTTTTCTTATAAGAGGTTATCGGCTATAAAAATGATATTTTTCTGGCTCGATTGAGCGCCTCACGACGCGCGTTTTATTATTACATAACTTGTGTCATATCAAAGACATAATATTGTGATATATTTTTACCATTACACAACCATCCACTGTGGTATGTTATGTTTAAAGAAATATATTTATAGGCATATATTTGTATATATAGGCTAAGTTATATTGATACATAATAAGGTATAGCGAACCAAGACAGTGCTTTATCATTTTGGATGACAGCTGCTAGTTAAAGAAAATTTTGCCAAAGGCTATTGTTGAAAATTGACATAACGCATAAGAAGCAAAAATAAGTCTCGACCACGCCTTAACGAATTAGAACCTTTTAAGTTAACTTGAAGACTGCAGATAAATAATTTGCACAATTGGCTGGCCCCTTGGCACAGTGGGCAGTAACCCTGCCTTCTGCTCCGGGGGTCGTGGGTTCGATTCCCACCTCGAGTCTGGGTGTATTATCCATGTTGTATGTTGTGTATATACAACAGCTTTATCACTTTCAACTTGAGCGATTAAAACATAAAACCTATTTGGAGATAACATAAAAAAAAATCTTAAAAAAAGTAAAAATTAATTGAAAACAAGGTCCTAAATGCTATCTGCAATTAGGTTTTTTTGGGTCATGCTAAGGACATCTCAGTAAAGCTCTAGCTAATTACTAGCAACGGAGATAAAATCCAAGTTAATTGAATTTTGGGCAGCACCATCTTTTAAATAACGCAAAGATATGAGGTTGGTTGACCTTATTTATAATTAACTATCTGTGCCGGCGACTTTGTCCGCGTAAAATTAGATAATAAATTAATTGATTCCACTTTAGCGTCATGATATATAGCCTATAGCCTTCCTCGATAAATGGGCTATCTAACATTGGAAGAATTGTTCAAATCGGGCCAGTTTTAGTTCCTGAGATTAGCGCGCACAAGTAAACGAACAAACCCTTCAGCTTTATATATTAGTATAAATTTTATTTTCATCTACCTTTTTTGGTAGAGTGAAGATAAACGATTATAAATATAAAATCTTACACACATTAAACTTCGAAATGATTTCGAAAGTTTCATAACAACCACTAGCTTTAGGGTTCCGTAGTACACGGAACCCTTATAGCTTTGCCCCGTCCATCCGCCCGTCCGTCCGTCTGTCCGATCATGTCTAACTTCTGCAATTAAGTACTGCATGTAATTTGAGACATGAATTAATAAATTAATATGAAGGTTTTTAAATTAAATATTACGTGATATTAGGAATATTTTGGCGTATATCTTATATTTTCTTTTGCCACTCCAGTTTAATATATTTTTTAACAGTTTATCTTAAGATTGAACACGACGGTAACCCAGCTGCGATTTGGGATATGAACACCGAACACCATATGAATTTCAGATTGTCCTACCATTGAACTAGCGAGAAGTTCAAATATTGTAATATAAAAATTTAAAAGAAGTTCTTAATAATTTATAATGTCGGAGCCAGACATAGCTACATTTGAAGGATCATTTCAATGATCATGTAATGTTGCTGACTTTGTATAACCG
This sequence comes from Charaxes varanes, assembly GCA_024363005.1. Taxonomy (NCBI): domain Eukaryota; kingdom Metazoa; phylum Arthropoda; class Insecta; order Lepidoptera; family Nymphalidae; genus Charaxes; species Charaxes varanes. The sequence continues at coordinate 404,719 of JANCMC010042188.1, read as the reverse complement.
TGTAAAGTTTTTTAGTATTTTGTATTCTTCAAGGACTAAAATCTACAAACACTTGGAGCTATGTCTGGCTCCGGCATAAAAACATGATTTCCTTCAGCAAACGAGAGTTGCTTGACTCGAGAAGTTTCTATGAAACAAATCTTAAATTAAATTTATGTAAAACCATTTTAATAACACAAATTAAATTGGTGCTCGTATAGATAACACGTATTTTAAGCAAACTGCAAACGTCGCGACGGGTTCAATAAAACGGTATCTCATTCACTTTAAGCACGTGCAAGTTGAAACTTCTTTATTATTTTATTTCTATATATCATTTATAACAAATGGTACAAATTTCTAGTATAAAAAGTAAATAAATTTATAGTTATTTTACTCTCAAACAAAAAAGAATATCTTGCCGAAGACTCTTTAGTATTTTATTTCTACATAGCCTTTATAAAGGAAAATTGTACAAACTTCTATTGTAAATAGTAAAAAATATACAGTTATTTTAATAAACAAAAATACAGAGAAATAAATAAATAATTATTAATAATATTAAAAAGTAAGTTTGTTCATTATATAATTTAAATAAATAGAGTACTTCTCATCAGAAACATCGAAACACTCCAAACAATCCGTTTTTTTGTTCGACATATATACCTAAATATAAACATTATTCTAATCCTTTAAAAACCATAAACTTGCTAGGTGTTTCGATTTTTTTTTATATGCATGTATATATATATATATGTATGTATGAACCTAGAAAAATGGCGACTCTTTCAATTGTATGACACATTCAACGAACAACAACCCCCGGGTTTCATTCGAAAGCAACATAAGCTGATGCGCGAAATAAATTTTTCCACTTTCCATGAAATATGTAGAAAATGGTAATTCCATAAAAGTTCACAATACGCTTCAAACGACAGCTGAGCTTGGAAATTTGAAATTCAATTATTTCCAGAAAAGTTTTGCGACACAGCACCGCGACGCGACGTTTGGATTTACCTAAACTTACACTAAAGTTTAGTGATTGTAGTGTTAGCGTTATTTATATATATTTTATTTATTGAAGATAGGCAAGCGCTTGACCGCAGTCACACTTGATAAAGTGTAGAGGCGGTCTACGGTGGAACGCGCTTGCCTAAATGTGTATATTGTTAACGATATATATAAATTTGTATATGTATGTAAATGTTATGGATACATCTTATGAAACGAATTTCTTCGCATTTTATGGACTCACCGTGCGGGTGCCGGGTCCATCGCGTTGCAGAGGAAGGGTACTAACCTTTGATCTATTTTATAAGAGACTAGCTTTACCCCGCGACTCCGTCCGCGAGATTTCAGTGTTTGTGTTAAATTTTGAGGGATTTTGTTTTTCTTGCGGAACCCTAATTATTTTTTTAAACTGAAGTAACCTATGTTACTTTTTAGAACATTAGCTATCTGAAAATCCACTTAATGTTTAGCGCTAAAACGCTCTGACTATCATGGCATCTTGTATAAAGTAACGTGCTAAACAAATACATACTTGAGTGTGATTGGAGCGTACGTTGGCAACAACCATTTCTTTCACACGCATTGACGTCACGCGCTCAGATTGTTGTTTGGAGTTACGTGATTTGTCTTTAATTTAATTGATTTCTATTTCCAAAATATTAAACAATCTTGCATAGTTTACTATATTTATACCTCTGTCAACTATCCGAACCAAAAAATTATTATGGTTTCTTTTAGTTGAAAGTACACCATTTTAAAGTTTAGTACGTACGCACACAACTAAGCGCAAATCTTAACGATACGTGTCGATATACTTAAAAAGATGAGATAATGAGCGTCGGCGCTTAGTTGCCCATAAATCACACAATCTTTGGAATATTTTCAGATAAGTTCAATAATTAAATAATTGAATTAATTTTTTCCGGTTAATATTTATATCTAGATTTCATAAAAAAAAATGGCCACCCTTTAAAAATCCACCTGTATATACAAAAGTTTATCACGAAATTTTAAATTACAAAAAATTAATGTTACTTTTTGCAACTAAAACATGCTGTTGCCTTTAATGATGCAAAATACTAATTAGAAATAACCATTGCAAGTCTAGCAGTGCATTTTCATTAGTATTTTTTTGTCATTATTTACTATCCAATGCATAAAACAGCCTACAAGCCCAGGGGTTGGCAAGCTTTTGAGTCAAAAATTATAATTTACAAAATTTCAAAGTTTTTAAAGAGCCGCATATTTTGTTCTTGCCACCAAAAATAGCACTTTCTTAAACAAAGTTTTACGGTAAAATGAAACAAACTATACGTTAAAGCGAAAGCATTGGTGAGGACAAGTAACTGTCTTGCGTCGAAAAAGAGTAAAAACCTAGCTGAGCTTCCGAGAGACTGGCAAGTGTTACGGGGAAGGGATATTATAAAGTCAAAAAATTCAGTACTTGAGCGTGTACAAGTGGCTGAGACATAGAAATGATGCCTAATCATCGTTAGTCGATTCAGAACGATCTTAAAATGTTTGTTTCTTATAAAATAAATAATATTTGGGTATAAAACTAAAGAGCCACAACTTCACATCCAAGTAGCCGCAGGTTGCCGTCCCCTGTAGTAGCCTAACATCTTATCATATATTTTTTTAAACCACTTTACTATAATCCGCATTAAGTGAAGTCTATATAGTTAACAGTATGTTGCACAAATTAAAAACTTTTATATTTACAGTGTTCATTTATCGTATTGCATTTGCAATATATTTTTAATAAAGATATTTAAAAAAAAATAACGAAGTGTGTCCTCTTCATCCATAGGTTGTTAAAAATATAAATTCATATATATTAAGTGTTCATTCGATGCACAAATTTACGACTCCTCGTATACATCGTGTCTAGATTTATAATTAAATATATGACAATGGATTATAGGTATGACTTGACTCTGATGCAAATTTTATAAAAAATAGTTTCCAATATGATATAGTCATAATTATATCTTTTACTAGCGGATCAGCCCATATGTTGGCTTACTATTGAATATCAAAACAGCGCCATCTATTGGTCGCTTACCCCACCGACCGCTCTATCCTAGCATTTTAAATCTCCGATATCTTCTAAGAAATTCAGTATAATGAAATGCAGTAAAAGAATACATTGATCTGCATAAAACTTAAAAGTTATCTAGCGTATTTAAATTGATAACGATTTATACGGTTTTATTTAAAATCGATTCGTAAATAGTTCATTATACTTGTTGTATTTGTTCATTATCATACATACAGACCTTCTCCTTGTATCACATCTTTTAAGTGGTGAAAACCGCATTAAAATCCGTTGCGTAGTTTAGAAGATCTACGCGTACAAGGGCGGGAAGCAAATTTTATACTATGTAATGATACAATGACTAAACACAACATTATGTTCAAGTAACACTTATTTTTATAGACAGTCATTGAAAATAATCCACTGTCATAGAAAATTAGTAGTTAGTTTTAATTATATAACGTAGTATATTAATAACATATACCTAATATGCACAATTTAAATATTTATTAGATGTTGTGTAGTAGCATCATAAATGTGTTTAAATTAAATATATGTAGTTTTAAAAAATACCAAGAAAATAATAATGTTGAGAGAATAACCACATTTTGGTTAAAGCCAGTATAAAATAAATCTTACTATGTTATAGTCTCATACTATACCAGTATGTGAATAGTTAATAATAAACCAGTCAAGTGCGAGTCAGACTCGCGCAGTAAGGGTTCCGTACCATCACCTAATACATTATTTGGTTATTTTAATATTTATACTTTTCCAAATTTTTTTCTAATTTGTCATTCACCGCAATTTTGTTGATGTATCTACTATATTTATGGTATTCGGAATTTTTTCTGTAGTTATATATCAAAATAAAGCTTCTAGCTAAATTTAATGAGTCTAGGTCAACAGTAACCTTTAGGTTTTGACCTCCTTTTGAAATGTACTAGTATAGGAAATATAGCATAAACGGCCATATCTTTTGATTACGTACACTAAGAGGGTTTATTTTTTCACACTTACAAGGGACTGCAAGCCCCGACTGGTTTGCGGTCCCTTGTAGCTGTGTATTTGGTATTAGTTTCATATTATAGCACTAAGCGTTCCTGAGAAAAACTTGACAGACAGACAAATAGACGGACAACAAAGTCATCCTGTAAAGGTTCCTTTTTTCCTTTGGAGGTACGGAACCCTAGAAATCAGGAACATCTGCTGATAAGTTCGTATTTACATTCAAAAAAAACATATTTATAGACAAACAGACAAATTTTCCGCAATTAGCTATAGTTATATAATATGAAATAATAGATAAGACAACGCAATTGTGTATAACATTTACCTAACATATTTCAAATTTTTATAATAGAAAGAAGGCCTCAAAATTTACCATGAAATGTACTCGTATTCTATATATTTTGTATACATATATGTGAAATTATAGAAATTTCTTCTGAACTGTTTTGTCATGTTTTATATTTTAACACTTACTTTATTGCAACTTTTTTTTCTCAATTAGAAAAGTCATCCCTCAATGACAGAATATAGGGGTGAAAATCAAAACTCTGACTTAAACTTTAGACATTTGGTATTGAATTTGTTTATTGAAATATGTCGATAAAATTTTGCGGTTATCAACAAGTTACCTACAATCTACAAAGATTTATTAATTAATTGTATTTTAAAACAATCTTTATACCTTTTTGAACTATCTAATTAATTATTATTATGACTTCGTATGACATGCAAATACAATGTTTTTGTTTTGTCCCAACTAAAACTTGTATTTAAACGAATCAATTTTGATGCCACTACCGTTTGGTGCTTTTTATTGACTACCAGAATATTAAATATTTAACAAAGTTTATTATTCATAATTCTTCTTCTTCTTCTTCTTCTTCTCTGTATGACCTAACACCTGCAGGTAGGAGGATTTAATGGCGGCATCATATAGAGCGATTGATGTGATCACTTTCTTGGCCGCTACTGTGTAATTACTAATTTTATGAACTTTGTTATTGAATCGATAAGAAA